>JADHZB010000661.1:0-32172 GCA_015657535.1 Nephromyces sp. MM_2019
ATATATATATATACTCATATATAAAATAGACCACCAGAAATTAAATTAGTATACTATTTTTTATTCTACTTTTCATTATATATTTATTTATAAAATAAAATAGAAGATAACTATTTTTTTATTTTTTTGGACTATTTTTAATACTTGATCTTATATAAGATATATAATAAAATCATTTATTTTATTATAAATTTACAGTGTGTATATATTTTGTCTACTATAATATACATGTATGTATTTATTCACAAGAGTATATCGATTTAAATGTAACATACATTACATATATATATACTTATATATACCTTGAAGAACTATATAACTAATACATTATATGGAGTCATTATAAATATTGGATCATCATATATAAATAACAAAATGTTAATTTATTTTAAAGACTGTTAGAATAAGTAAGGTCTGCTGTTTATTTCTAGTATATAGAGTTAAGTTTAAATAATTAGATTAGAATGTGTATAGTTAATCAAAAAGATTATAGCTTAGGTTTATTATCATTCAATAAAAGTTTAAATTTCAACAATACAGATAGATATTCTTTAGATATAAGATTGTATATATATTATTTTTAAAGGCTTACAAAAAATTAACAATTTTAGGATATTTAAAGTGTTTGATAAATTCAAAATTTGATTCGACAGTTTAGAAGTTTTAGTTTAGTTTTTGATTAATATAATGATTGTAAAAAAAAGAGATATTAAAGTATCGTTTCATTTTATAATCTTGTAAAAAAGTGCATTGTGCTTTGCGGTGGATATATATAAATATATATATATATATAATAAAATTTTTAAATACAAATTTTATATAAAGTTTTGATTGGTAAATTAAGTATATCCTTCAAATGTGTAAGTATTGATTCGGTTTTCCCCCTTGTAAGTGCTACCTTTATCGTCTATTCCTATGATTTCTTTGTGAATTTGATCGAGATCGCGAACGGCTATGACGATGAAATACACGTGATCTAGAATATTTAGAAGATGAGGGTGGGTTTGAAGATGGTGAAGAAGAAGAGGCTGAGCTAGATGAAGATGACGATCCCGGTCTGGAGTTTGATCGTGAGCGAGGTCTTGATCTTGATCTTGAATGAGCTCTCACTGTAGCGGAAAACAAATTAAAAAATTTTTTTGAAAAAAAATTACTTTTTTTTCTGGAAATATGACGTATATAAAAAAATTAAATAAGAAAAAAAATTTTGGAACAATGGCGAACATAAAAAGAAAGGATATAAGTAAATCAAATTTTCTAGAATAATGGTGTATATACATATAAGGAAATATAATAATATGACAATATTTTTTATTAATATAAAAATGTAGTGGAAATAAATTTGTTTATAAGGTTTAGGTAGCTATTCTATTATATTCTCAATAAAATAAATTAAGATTATAGGAATATATACATTTTGGAGCAGGAGGAAATGCCATACGATTTGATCCAACATCTTCATCCTTACGAGAATCTAATAATAATCGTAAATAAGAAGAAAAATTGAATCTTTTTATTAATGTGTGTGATTATTTCAATAAATTGTATAATGTGGTATATTTATGGATATAAATACCCGTTAGGGTTGACTAATCAGTTATGCATGGTGCCAAGATAGAAGTAAACGTCATAGAAAAAGTATGGAAAATAATTTTAAAGCCTTACATGTATGTGTGCTATAGTCATCATTATGGTGAGAACCATGAGAAGTGCTTTGCTGGTGTTGATTGTGACTGCGGCTATAACTATCTTGTACATATCGAGAGGAAATATAACTTGTGTCTGAGCTATTGTTAGCTTGATGGTACATATTGTTGGGGTTAGGTTTATTTTTCTTCTTCTTTTTACGGCCAAATTCGTCATATTCCTCTAAGTGATTTTGAATAGAAAATTAATGAGTTGGAGAAATATGAAAAATAAGTAAGAATACGAAATATTCTTGTGGTTAATAGCAATACCATCATCAGAATCATGCTTCTTTCGGTCAGATCTGTAAAATTAGTGAAATGTGAAATATTTGATTACAGACAAGTTTTGATAGCCAAGAACATATTGGATTGAATTTTATATATAAACATAAATAATTAAACTATTTTGTACTCAAATGTATTCTTACGGGTCTTGTAAATCAAAATGTCCACCTCCTCTGCCCATTCTTGGTTCCTAGATGAAGAAATGACGAAGAATTCGATTTATGGATAATCTACATTAAGTGTGTGTTAATATTTTAATATTGAATAGTGTTATGGGTAGTAATAATTGTTTAAGTAGTAAACCATTTTCTGAGTGGGCTTTGGTGCATTGCACATGTTGCATTTGTCTCTTCGTGCCCAATTCACATTACCACAACTGAAAATCAAAAGCAGTTGATGAAAATTAATAGGGGTTTTAATTAGGTATATTAAGAATATGTTGTGTGAAGTGTTTAAAATAATCAACCTCAAATAAAAACATCAAGCTTAAATAGAATTCTTACTGAGTACATGGCCAGTCTCCTTGCTTGAATAGTCCAGGCGGACCTCCTAAGTGAGGTATGTCTTTAAGTGGGTCCCCAGCTGTTCATTGTGTTTTGGAATATATTTAAATAAAAATTATAATTGAATACTTACATAATATAATGATCGACTTTTAAGATTAAATTTATTCTATTGTTATATAAAATTGACTAACTTTTTGGTTTGGGTACACCACATCTATGGCACTTTGTCCTTTTCGAGAAGTTGATGTTACCGCACCTATTGAAAATAAAGATAAAATCTATCATACTGATTTCATTCGATTTAAAAAAATTATTGGGATTTGTAGCAATGTTATATATTCATTCTAGGTTCAATGTCAAAGTTAAATTCTCTATGTTAGGATTTTTTCAGGTCGAAATTTTGATAATGTGAAATAGAACTGGTAAACAATGTCATGTGCTAACCCTTCCTCCTGGCATTCCCAGTCTCCTTCTCTTATGGCTTTAACTGCATAAATTAGAAAATAATGTTACAAAATAATAGTAAATCCATATCATGAAGACGTATGTCAAGTCTGCTATATAATCTAATAGGGTAGTCATCACTATGTGTTGTATATGATTCTCAATAAATTTTTTGTTTATGAAGTCTTAGGGTACCTAGTCATACAAACCTGATTTATATGATTGTGAGGAATGCTGATTACCAGGATAACTTGAGGCTCCTGTTGTAATAAATATTTCATTTGTATGCTTATATTATAATCTGCATCAAAATATCAAAGATACTGCTTTACCATTATTATGTGCAAGTAGCCCAGATGCCTTCCAATCCATATTGATGATTAAAATTAGTTATCGAATCAAATCGCTACTATTTAGGCTTATATATACCTAAGCCTTTAGGATAAAATCTGATGTGTTTCTCGATAAGATTGATTGCCTTATAAATATGTGTACGAGGGTTTTTCGAAAATCAATTAAAAATATTAATTTCATAGAATTGTATGAGTTTAAAGGAATCTTGGAAGGGCTGTTTCAGTTGTTAGAGTGAATGACAGCTCCAATCCCACTCATCGAGGTAAGATTTCTAAATTGAGTAAATTTTAGGGAGCTGGATTTATTTTTCTACTAAATGATAAAATTTTAATTAAGCTGGTAATATATTCTGCTAAGCTGTGTGAAAGGAGCTGCTAAAAGTGTAGTTTATAAGTAGGTAAACAATTGATGCTTACAAGGATGTGCTTTGGATTACTTAAAGGTAACAATTTAATCTGCTCAGTTTTCTGTTAGAGTATACGAGTTGTTTATGCATTATATCCCAGTTAAGCCTTGTGTGCAGTTTTATAAGGTAATTCTTAACCCAATAGAATGTCTAGGATTATATATGATTTTTTATTATTAGACTTCGCACCTTCAACCTATAAACTAGATTTACAAAACACGCTAACAACTCAAACTAGTAAGGTAACATAATTACTTGAAAGTTTCATTGGCCTCGATGAACTTTCACATATCGTTTTTGCCACAGTCAAAACCTTAACTTTGTTATAATACGAAAACGATGGGAGAGATGATGATGAGATGGTCGGAATAGTTACCCATTACCGACAATCCACTCACTTACCCAAACCGGATAGCAACATTCACTCAAATTGCCTTGGTGTAGATACCCGGTACCATGCGGCTTAAGAACGGCGAAAACAGTGTATAAGATCCCAAAGAATGTATCTGAGTTCATCTCTTATACTTTGAATTCTTTTCTTAATTACTTTAACTCCTTTCGAATTTACTTGTATATATATGCGAGAATAAATACATTCTTGTTTTAAAATAATAACTAAACTTCTAAGCCCTTTTTCTTACTTAACTTGAATCCAAAATTTTGAGCCCAAAAAATTTTTATTTAATAAACACCGTCATTTTATTCTCAAATTAAATCACTTAAGTCTTTATACCATAAAGCAACATTGAGCTAAGTTACACATGTCTATACATGTCATATCCACACCTTCCCTATTTCACAGACAGACTTTAACGCTGCTTTGAATTAAAGTCAAGGCATATTATTTTTATACAAAGCTTTAGCTATGCTTTATTTTCTGGTGTGTATTTACTCCTGTTATCTGCGTGCGTGGATCTCTGCTAGTAGATTTGGTTTTATACATCTAATTTCCCATATATTGAAGTATTTCCTATTTTCAAAATTTTGAATTAACATTTTTTTAAAACAAGGAAAATGAAAGTAGCAAAAATATCAAGGGTTTTAGGCAAACTGAGTATGATTTAGATTTTTACAATTGAATAACTTTAATTTAAGTTTCTCATATAGTTTTAGGTAATCATAAAAGTGACTTGAGCACTACACGTGGGTCCTTGTCATTCCCTAACCTTAGGATCCGACATGGCTCCGACCATTGTGGTGTATCTTTGGCCGAGAGGTACAGAGTCTGCAGGCGTCTACGGATTAGGGGTGGTAACCAATAAGTCAGCACCTCACCTACCCGGAAGGTAGTGAGACTTTTATCTTCTGGGTGTAAGTGCCTCTTTTGAACGGCTAAGTTCAATGCCATTTGGGCAAAGCATTCTCTCTGGAGATGTTTGAGCCTCTCAATCCGTTGACACTCATCTCCCCTAAAGTTCCGCGGGTCTGCCAATCTTGTAAGCCTGGTAACACAAACTCTTCTCCTTTCAGGAGGAAATGGGGGGTCTCCCCCGTGGAGGGATGTGGCGTTGACTTGTAGGCCATGAGTGTTAGCCGAATGGCTTCCTTCATCTCCTTCCGTGTGCGCGGCACAAGTGTGGAGAGCACAAATTTAAAAAGTTTATGAAAAGCCTCCACAACTCCATTACCCTGAGGGTAGTGTGGGGACGAGTGGATCTTCTCGATACTGCTCTCCCTGCAAAACCTCTCCATTTCTTCACCCTTAAACGATGGCACGTTATCCGCCAGGAGGAAGGATGGGAATCCCCAGTGGGTTATCCACTCTTTGTTAAATGCACGTACCGACTCTGTGGAGCCGGCGTGTTTAACCAGTTTGGTTTTCGCGTCCCTCGTGAAATGGTCAATCTTGGTTAGGATGTAGGCCGGTCCCTCTGCTAACTGGTAGGGCCCGATGAAGCCTATTACCACAAGTACATTCGGTCCATGGGCTAGGAGATCACCCTTTTTATCTCCTCTGCGTGGCTGTCGTCGCCGGCTACAGATGACACACTCTCGGATGTACTCCTCGATGTCCCGACTATAATTGGGCCACCAGAACAGCTTCCTGATCCTACGCGTTGTTCTGTTCATCCCCTGGTGACCCCCATATCGGTCATAGTGGAAGTAATAGAGGACTCTCCTTCTTAGGGACTGGGGAACATGCACCTTGTCACGTGTAGTCCTAAGCAGCCCATCCCCATCTCTCCTCAACCCTTGCTTGGCTGCCGCAGAAGGTTAGGCCTTTAGCGCAGCCAGGATGTCGGCCGGAGTAGGGAATTGTGGCACGGCCTCCGGGTTGGCAATCGCAAGGGCGGCTGCCCCGAACAGTTTGGAATGGCATGCGATTCTTTCTGTGATCTCATCCTCCTCTACTGTGGCTGCCCCCTATCGGGTGAAGAAATCAACATGCTGCTGATTGCGTCCCTCTCTATATTGTACCTCGGAGTCGAACTCTTGGAGCGCTAAGGCCTACCTGGCCACCCTCGGGTTGTCAGTTTTCCACAGCCATCTTAGTGACTCATTGTACGTTCTCACCACGAAATGGGAAAGGTCTCTAAGATAAGCAGCAAAGTGTCCAATCGCCCAAAAGATTGCGTATGCCTCCTTCTCCCGGATTGGCCACTTGACTTGGTCTGCCGAAAGTGCCTTGCTAGCATATGCTACAGCTTGGTACTCCCGGGAGGAGAGCTTCTGCTGTAGTATCGCTGCTACAGCATGCCCACTTGAGTCAGTGTCCAGGAGGAGGGGCACAGACCTTCCCAGTATCTTTCCCTCCACAAACAGCCTGGGGGCTACATGGGTTACCTCCCGGAGGCTGGCAGTACCTACCGCTGCCACCTCGACCTCCGACTCCGAGTCACCCTCGATGATTTCCCCTACGAAAGTCTCGGGGCGCGCTCTTTTCTTCCCCAATGGGGGCTTCTTAGCCTGTTGGCGCTCTTTGGTCTTCTCCTTTATGGTATCCTGTTTTAAAGCTAAATTTCCGAAGTAGTCCGCGAGTTGTTTCATTTGGGCTTGCCGGTCACTTACCGGGCCCATCTTCACCATAATCCCCTGCATGGTCTGTCTCACCCTTATGGACCCCTTACGAAACCCTTGTCCGGCCTCTAGTACCCTACAGGTTTCCTCGGTGTGCCCTTTTCCTCCACAGGCCTCACACAGCCTGGGTGGGTTGGGGCACTGCCTCACAAAGTGTCCTTTCTGCAAACAATTGTAGCAGCGAGGTCCCTTTACCTTATGTTCCTCCGATGCGGCGGCCACCTCCAAGGGGTAAGCAGTGGGTTGTTCCGGGTAGTGGAGCTATACGGCCTTTTGTATATGTTGCATAGCGAATTCGTTTCGGCATTGGGCAACGAAGTCAACCATTGGCATAGACTGCCAGGTGATTCTACAGATTTGTTTCCACACTTCGTGGGGTAGCATTCCCATAATATATGTTTTGCGTTCTGCTTGTGTCAGGGGTGGTCGCCTCGACCAACGCCGACACAAGAGGTCGTAGCGGTCCATTAGCCGCTGTAGGCTCGCCAGTCTATCTTCAAATCCCCCTTCTAGGGCTCTTGCTCTTAGCTCTGCCACTCGGGCTAGTTGCATGTGGCTTGTGAAAAGGTCTCTGGCTACAGCGTCCCTAATTTCCTCTATGGATCGACCTCCTGGGTCTTTCCTCTCTATAGCTAACTTAAGTCCTGGACTGGCTCTTCTCGTGAGTAGTGTTCTTATACGCATAGGGGTGCAAGGTCCCTTGCTGTCATCGTCCACTTTTCTATCATGTCGTCCCATTCCGTCTCTGTATTAACCCTTACATCACCAGGACTTAGCTGAAGGGGGGTGGTTAGCCTTTGTACTTGCTTCTCGTCGTCTTTGGATAGATCGACCAGCACTGGTGGGGAGGTATCTGGCTCGGTTAGGTGTGGCAAAGTACCTATACTCATGGGTTCACTCGAGACTGTTCTATGTGACCTTATCTCTAAAGTGAGTTCTCTTACTAATCTACACAGTTCATCATGGACACTCTCTGTTGTTTGGCTATTGTCCATTTTCAGTGGGTTCATTATGGGAAGGGAAAGGGAAAAGGGGAAAAGAGTTCTTAAAATGTAAAGGAAATTCTGAGTGTTTTCTCTCTATATATTCTAATCTTCTTGCTTCAAGTTGACCTTCTTCAAGAACGAATTCTTCTTAAAGATCCTTGTGGGTTATCTTGGAATTGGCCAGTAATTTGTGGGGATCTTGCGTCTAGAACTCAAGATTCTTCTTGGGGTTGCCAAAGAGCGATAAACTATTCATTGTGCTCACTCTACCCAGTATAGCGAGCACAAGGAATTGCTTCTGCTCTTTATTGCACTAGTATCATAAGGCGGGTCTAGTATTCACTCAGATTGAGTCTGTAAGCTTATAATAGCACTACGTATTGGGGGTTGAATAGGCTAGGTAAAAGATAAGCTATTTCAGGCCCCTTTAGCTCAGTCGGTAGAGCGCTAGACTTTTAATCTAGTGGTCGCGGGTTCGAGTCCCGCAGGGGGCTTCTTTTTTATATTTATCAATGATTCACATTTTATTTTTTTCGGGTTTTCAATAGTCATATACCGTAATAAATATTTTCATCTTTTAAAAGTGTTTTTAATTTACTTGTTATTAATGATTCAAATATTTATCACTTAAGTTTTGTTTTCTATCTTCTCAGATTATGCAAGTTGTTCTATATGTTTAACTTATTTTACAAGGCTTGAATGGTTTAGTCAGTTTTTAAGAGGTAAAATTAAAGGGCTTACAATTGCCAAAATAAGATTTGAAAAAATTATAATTGGAAAGGTTTTAAAATTTCAAAGTAGTTTCTATTTAAATATTTGTGATTTCAATCAAAATAAGTTTTAATTTAGATATTTGTGACTTTATAAGTTATATAAATCATATCTTAATATGAGTTTAGGTACATTTCCCCTTCGGGTGGTTGAGCAAGTCTACGGTTAGTGAGTGACGTCATATCACTTCTTAATGCAGATAAAATATTTTCAATTGTATAATTTCGGGACCATGATCTAAATATTGCAAAATGTTCTTTGACAGGCTAAAAGTTAAAAGTGATATTAAGAATTGGTTTAAAATCATAATGGAATATTAATTATTAGCTTACTCTCCCATTTGAATCAATCGAGTGCATGTTTATTTTCGTATTAAATCTAACTTCCGGTGGAACATCCGGATAATTTTCACCACATTTTACTGAAAGAGAATAAATTCTGCTTTCAAATGGTGTCTAAGGAAAATATAACACAAGTTTAGGTATTTCAGATTATCAAAGGTGTAAAAGTTGTTGCGAAAACTTACTAAAGGTGGGCCTAAGATTGTGCATGACCAAGATGTAAGAGTTATGTCATCTGGGTGTTCTAGTCCAAGTGAGACACCTTCTCCAACTTGGGCCTTCTGCCCTCTTTCCAATTCTTCGAGTAAGCGAAAGCTTCTTGGCACATTAATTATCTGTATTTAATTTTAAGTATTAGTTTCATTTTGAAGTGTCTCAGGGGTTGCGTTAAAAGGTCATTTTATATATATGTGGGCATAGAGTGAGTATTTCCAAATGTAAAAAGTAAGTGAGCTAGTGTTAAATCATTGAAAAAGGCTTAGGCTTATTATCAATGCTATGGCATCTAGGTTTCTTACTTCATTTGAATCAACTCCCCTCATTCTTCTTGGCTTAAAAAATTAATAATTCGTTTATAAAGAAGTTCACAAATGAATTAATTTTTTCAATCTTTTAAGAGTTGAGTTTTATGTAAAGTTTAAAGCTATTTATGTTTTATATAGTTAATAATATAGCTTGTTTCAATGGAAAAATAATAAAGAGAGGATAAGTAAGCTTTTTTTCATTTAAGTATTATGCTGAAGGTGTTTATATAGATAGCTGTATTAATTTAATTGAAGAAAGCTATGACAAACAACTAGATATAATAATAATAAAGCTCCAAACAAATTAAAAATTGGCTATATAGGTGGCTCTTAATATCTTCGTATATCTAACCTCAGTTAGAAGCATAGTGGGTAGTCCTTAGCAAAGATATATAAATGTGTTACACTTTTGAGGACTTTTTAGCTCGAGTTTTATTTTTAAAAATTAATTTTTACCGTTCACGCTTCCCTAGCGACTATGTTTTTTACATTTATAGGAGGAATTGTAGGGACAAAAATATCTTTAGCTCAGCGTTGATAAATTGAAAAATACTTGATTGGAGAAGTTGTTGAGCGATATATGAAATTGCAACAAATAGCAGATATCCTGTCAAATTTTCGTGATTAAATACACTTACTTAACATGCAATTATTATAGTACGTAAAACCAATGAATGACAATTAGTAAATTGCTATAAAGTTGGAGATATTCTATAACATATTTGTTATGAATGAGAATTCACTTTTCATATCTGCTTAAACTGCCAATACTTTTGATTGCCTAATTATTAAATATTCCGCAAACAAGCTGAAATTTATCACTTTTAAATAAATTTATCTAAATATACATATATAGATATATTCACTCTAATCTTTGCAGAAAATTAATCAAATTACTAATTTTAAAATCATAACATTACTACTTTCAAATAAGTTGGGAGGATATATAAATAATTGTACAGTTTAATTTGCATTTTAAAAAATTTAATTTGATTCAACAACATGTACCTCACCTTCTCCATTTAAAAAAGATACTCTCACAAAATATTCAGACATATTTTTTTTTACTTTTTACCACTTTTTTATTACCCAAAATACTAATTAGTTGGTAACAGAGAAAGCTTGAATACAAAATAATTCTGCTGTACTTAGAAATCATCTTCCTATACAATATTATCAATTCATCATTCCAAAGGTTATTTTCTAGTCTAGAAGAAATTAGGGAATTTTTATTTTATATACATCTATTACTTGATTTTTTTACAACTCTATTTGAAGTATAACCCCTTCAAATACCATTGAAGACGTATACTCGCTTTTCAACAAAATATTTATACTTTTTACACTAATCATTTATAATCTCTCTCATTCTTAACAAACACAGACAAGTATGTGATTAACAATAATCAAATTTTGAACTTTTTGTGTGTTGGTTTGCACATGATGTATAAGTAAAAGGTTTGAAATTTATAAACTGTCCTATAATATTTAATTATATGAAACGCAGTTTTTAAATAAGACACCTTTAAAAGGATTTATGATGAAACTTTAAAATCTGACAAAACCACACATTGCATATATATTAATAAGAAACTTTTTATAAAACTTTGTACTTTATTTAAGCAATTTAACATCGTCTTTGTTAAATCAAACAATTATTATATGAGCAATTGTATATTAAATCGATTTTTTAACATTTCAAAAACATCTTTTAATTTCGTAAATATTCTTCACACCAAAATTTATTTCCATATCTTAGATCTTGCTAATATTCATGTATAAAATCTTTCATAACCAATATAAAAAAGCATAAATTATACTAGATTTTGTTAAATATTAATAAGTGGCTTTCATCGTTCCGCTTTATATTAAAAGATTTTCTTATATAAAGCTATTATGACTTAGCCTATAAATAACATTTCCTTAAACTGTCAGAGCGAACTATTTCATTTTGAAATTTGAATGAATTGAAGAACAGTTGACAGATAGATAATTTTTGTTTACCATTTTAATATAAAGTTCAGACTATTCAAAATTCTTCTCTCAAATAATTCCGTCAGAAGTAATCAAGGATACCTCAAATGTTTTTTGATCTGAACTATCCAGACAATTTAATTTTATATAAAAAACTTGAGCAAAACAAAATATAGTTAAAATCATATAAATCATAGCTGGAATCTCTTGTTTTATGTTTTTTAAGATAGTAATTTATGTTGTGGATTGTTGAACAATTTTATATTATGTTAATTTAATTCTATACTGATCTGAAGATTTTAAGAATCTTAATATTTCTTAGTAAGAGGTAACAACTTCAATAATATGTCTACAGTCTTTGTGTTGTGAAATAAGCCTTAGGCCACTTTAAAGCGCTTCTCTCTCATTTTCAATTTTTCACTGTCGTCAACGGTTCCGAAGCGTTCTGCCCTTTGTTTTAGTTTTTCTTCCTGTGTATGTAAATATGATACTGCAACTAGGAATAGCTTACAAAAGATTAAAATTTGTCTCTCACCTCATCAACTACTCCAAATCTCAATAATCTCTTCCGACGCTTTTCTTCTTCTTCTTGGCCATCTAAACCCTCCATGTTGCTAATACTCTATATATGTAGGGAGAAAATTCGATGTGAGGTCATTGGGTAAAATGAGTAGGATGTAGTCAAAATAGTATCATGATTAGAGTAAGATATGAAGATAGATTTGATGTTTTACATAAATATGTTTTTGCATTTACCTGCAAATTTTGACTCTGATTTTTTCCAAATCTCTTTAGTCTACTTTCTTGTTTTTGCTTTTCAAGTGCTGGAGAAAATAGGTTGAATCTGAACACATAGAATCGAAAATACTCTCGTGTTTTGAGTTTTTATTAGCGAAAATAAATTATAATACTAAAATGCTTGAGTTTTCGAATACTTCATTTATGTTTTTACCGCTTTGCCCTTTCAGTTTGTTTGTCCTCCTCTGTGTTAGCTCCTGGTTATTTTAATAACGGTAAATAATGGGATAATAGTAATTTTATTGTGTCTGAATGAAAGAATCTACTAAGAAATTAAGATAGATTAGCTAATTATTTACCAAAACGCTTTATCCTAGCTTCAATTTTGGAAAGATCGTCTTCCTTTTTTAGGCTGTCACTGTGTGATGCACCGGTTGCGTTAGAATTGTGATCTCTCACAGTGTTATAGGTGCTATCTAGAAAAAAAAATTGAGAAACACTTGTCAATTCCTCGGTTATCAATTAAAGATATAGGTATATACCTAATTATAACAAGTAATTAATCAAGTTTCAGAGTATAGATATAGATGTAAAGTTACCTGTGGTTTGTGTATATGGCTTTTCGGCTTCTTCGTGACCGTTGATTTGGTCTGAAGACATAGTGTTAACATCTGGAGTGATGTTAGCCTCAGCTTTGCTGTCGGGAGCTTTTTGGTCAGTTTCTTGTGTCATCGTTGTGCTGGATTTCTTGTTTTCGTAATCATTTGTTAGTCTCTGGACAAGGTCAACTTTTTTACCAGTTACAGGTAAACCTTTTGCATTCAATAAAACTTTCAATTCTTGTATTTTAAGAGAATTATAATCCTCTTCCATTATCTTTGATAATATTAAACAAATAGAGTGTTGAAAAATAAAAGTAAACAAGCTTACTTATTTCTAGGCTAAAACATCAAAAATAAATAAATAAGAAAGTTTGGTAAGTTGTGTAATTGTTAGCAAATTATGTAGCTTTGTACCTTAATCAATTTTACAAGAGGTTTTAAAAGCCAAATTCCAGCATAAATAATGTATTAAATTCAATTCGTAGGTCTAGTTATAAGCTACTGTCTAATGTTTTAAGTAGTAATTGTGGAGTAGTTGTTGCATTATAAGTTTGATTGCTCGAGTTTAATTAAGTACTAGAGGAACTTTTACTTAAATTTAAGTTTTATTACTCAGTTTTGAAGATTTTGTAGAGCAACTTAAAATGTGTAATTGTGGTAGTAGATGGAATTCAATACTTCGATAAAAATTATTTTTATTATTTCGCAAATAATACTTTTTAATTATTCTATTGGGATTAATGCATCATAATTTTAGGCCTATGTAGCTTTATGTAGCCAATTTTTAAGATGCTGCAAGCAACAAACACCTACGTTTTTCTGTGTAGGTGTGTCACAAATTGTGTTATCTAGAGCATGAAATTATGTCTAATAGTAAGTGTTTCTAGAGGAAGTTGTGCTTATTGTTATTTGTAATTAGAGCATAATTTTTCAGATTAATAGTGTGATGAAATTCGGTTTTTAAATTGAAAAACTTCAGTGATAATGCAACAAAATATTTTCCAAGTTTATTAAGCCTCAGGCAACTTGTTTTGCCTGTTTATATGATGTAGTATTTCTAATTGATTTCTGAACCTTTTAATTGATTTGTGTCATTCACAAACAAAAGTAAATTTACAAACAATCTATCACCTTGAACGAATATATAAATAAAAAAAATCACTTAAAACAAGTGGCTATTCAGGTTTTGGAAATTAGTTTTCAATGGCCTTTAAAAAATCTTTCAAGAGCATTTATTCATTCTACTTAGTGTGTCTTATTAGATGATACAATAATTTAAATGAATATATTAATAACTTCTAACAGGAAATAGTAACATAACTCAAACACAGAATAAGAACTAGTAAAACCCTTAAAATTCTACACCGGAATCAAGCAGTTAAATGAGATACCTATCTCCAAACATTCCCCGTTCCAAACTCTCTAAGATTCTATCTAAAACAAGATAAATAAATCAAAGAATACATTATCACATATCCTTTTTCTTCTATTTTGTCCTAAACCAACACTTTCACCATTCTCAACATACTTAAACATTAGTTTTATAATGAGTCACCAAAATTTTGATAAAGCAGTTGAATATGTCAACAGCATGGATCCGAAGTCAAGCGATCGACAAATGTCTGATCAAGACAAGCTGACGTTTTACAAATATTTCAAGCAAGTAAGAAGATTTATCGAAAGTGTCGATTTTATCAAACTTCCTTGCTTGTATTTTATGAAACTTTTTACTTTATTATTTTGATCTTGCGCTTAAAGAGATTTTAAAACTTCTCACTACATTATGATTATATTAGTTTAAGCAGAGCTTACAACTGCTTATTATTCTGTGAATTTATAATATATCACTTATTTATCTTTTAAGAAATATACGATTCTAATATATTTATAATGTGTTCTTTCGGCATTAGTGGCTAAAAATCAAAATATGACCCTGCAATAAAAATAAATTTTTTTCCTACTAGGCCACTGTTGGTGATTGCAATACATCTTTATCATTTACGGCATCTTTAACTGCAAGGGCTAAACATAATGCTTGGAATAGCATAAAGGGGACCTCCCAGGAAGAAGCTAAGAGTCAATATGTCTCATTTCTCAACTCATTACAACCAAACTGGAACAATTAAGCAACCCAAACAAAAGTAACTTCAGAAATTTTTTGTAATCCAGTAAGCTGTTTTTAGTCAAACAATCTTATTTTGAACTTATAATCTCAACATGATTTTTTGCTCCTTAATTGAATCCTGTTTCACTTTTAAAATTATTCATGTACATGCATCCTTCTAATTGACTATTTCAAAACTTAATTTAACACTAAATTTTTACATCAAAAAAATTATATCAAATTATTTTGGATTTATCTTTCTCCATTTGTAGAAAATTATACTTAATCCATCTATAATGATAATTAATACTTTATTATAATTCATTCTACAAGTTATTCTAAGTTTTCACTATCTACACTCTTCAATAATATTATATAGCACTGACAATGATTGTAAAAATTCTATTGCTGGTTAACAAGAGTTAAATGAAACTTGTAATATTACATTAATTTAATTAAGCATTAAAATTTTTTTTTAAAATTATAAGCTCTCATTTTTATTGAATACGAGCTTAAAGTACTAAGACCAACCTAACAAGAGTCTATTCACTAACACCAGTCAGTTGTAATCCCCTCTCCTCTAATATAGGTTTTAGCGTTTAGTTGGGTAAGATTTTAGCTCCTGTTATGAGGTATAATACTCCTGATAGGCTAATTACGTGATCCAGAAACTAGTTACCAGTTTTATACAATTTGGTAGACTACATTTGAAAGCACAGTTTTATAACAGCTCAAGTGTACAAAGTGACTAGAGCAAGTGGGTTTAAATTTCCACAAGCATAGGTCTGCTTGTCTGTTTTTCAACTCTTGATTATTATAAAATTAATCCTACTTCACTTAATAGAATAACTCAATTTTATTCAATATTGTTTAGTCTTACTATCATCGAATAAAATAATATAATATACCGATACAATTATGATTTTAAGCAAGCAAAAGCACAAATATGATGTCAGCCACTGATTCACTTCACTTTGAAAATTGGCACCCTACGTTTAATGTAAATCAGGTACAGAATTGATTCGATATCTTTAGAGTTTACCCAAAAGTGTATTATAAGCTTTTTGAATTTTTTTTTTCTTTATAATACTATCAAACTCAAAGCTTAGGAGGAGACCTAGAAGATGTTCTGTTGAGGGTCGATCAAGTTAGTGAAATTCAAATTGTAACAATAAATTAGTTGAGTATAACTTTAAGACGGTATTTAATTCTTTGTATAATTCATATATTCTAAACCCATATAAAAACAGTTGTAATATGGCTTTACAAAAATGTTGCATATGCAATGGATGCAAATTGTTATCACGCTGGTGGCCCCCTAGAAGGCTACTTAGGAGACCTTGAAGAAATATGTGGACAAGTCGTTTTAGGACTAGATAAATTTTTATATTTAAATAATTAAAAGACATTGTATATATATATATATATTATAACATCAGATTGAATAAATACGATTTCCGTAATATTTAGGTATGTACTCGATGCCCTATACATAAATACATCATTTCCATACAAACTGGAGAGAGCTTCTACCAAGTGAGTTGGTCTGAGAATATTTAGTTTTAAAATTGTTAATCAATTTTAATATTTATGTTATTGCTCAATAAAATTTTAAAGCCGGTCCATTTTGAAAGGGATTCAAGGGGGAAATTAATTCCTTTGATTTCACAAGATTACATCAGCAAAGGCAAAAAACAGAGAACACATATGACTCTTATTTATGGTGAGTTCAAGCTTTTATAAAATTTTCTTCATTTACAATTTTACTATTTGCTGAATTATTCGCAGATAAAGTAATTTGGGTAAAATTAGATTTGACTGGTCCTCTTATTGAATCTGATCACTACTCGTTTATATTATAAGACATTTCAAATTTGTGATATATGCATTACCGAAACTACTAATTATAATTACTCAAACCAATTATCAGATTGCTCCTAATACTTAAATTATAATATTATAACATGAACTTCCATTCTAGCTATATCTGTTGATAAATATTTTAGATTAAGGAGTATTAGCTAGCAAGAACTATTTAATTACAAACGTATTGGTCAACCAATTATTTCCTTTAAAAATTGGGAAACATAACTAAGCTATCTAGCTAGTATATAATCACTTTCTTTTAGAGTTTTGTATTAATAATTTATTTTTAATTCGGCAATCCAGATAGTTGCTAACACCCTACTAGGATATTTTTCGAGCATTGTGATCCTATTCAATTTTTAATTATGCCTTTTTTCATTGAGCAATGTGAATTAATCTTAGTTTCTACCCCACTATTTGATAAACACGTTTGTTCCTAAAAATTAGATTATAGGAATTTAAACAAAATTTTTATTGTTGAGTTTGACTCCTAGTAAATTTTAGGAATAAAGAGTTTTATAATCAAGATTTTCTCTTTTTTAATATGTCTCCGAGTAGTTTAATTTCTAAACATTGAGACTAAGACTGAAAAAGACCCAAATATATTTTTATTTAATCTAGTTCCTGAAATGATTAAAAGGAAAAGTTCTATATTTGCTAAAGAAGCCCATCTAAAGCGATTAAGTAAACGTAAATCCATTTACAAATCTTATTCAGTTGATAGTAGGACTAGTTTGAAAAGCAATGAATCCCAAGAGCCTTTTGAAGTTGCAGACCAAGAGTCAAACGAAGGTCAACCAGCGGTTGTAACTGGAGATACAATTCGACTTTTAGCTCACCCTGAAAGTATGGAATTTGCTGAAACTCCCCGTTATCAAGAAATCTGTAACAACATTTGGAATTATCAGTTGTATTCTCGTGAATTACAAAAGGAAGAGATAATGAACGTTTCCGAGGTGAAGCTGAAAAAAAGGTCTGCCTACCAACCTGAAAGAATTGCTAGTCCAGCATCGAGGATCAAAAATTTTGAGGAAATTTTGTCGTCCACTACAAGCACGACTCCTATAAAAGGACAGCCTAAAGGGGCATTAATATCATCAGTCAATCGCAAAAGCAAAAAGTCTATAAGAGGGAGTTTACAAAACGTTAAACCTAAGTATGCTGAGCACGAACATAGTTTTATATCTAGTTTAATTGACAAAGGATATACTTCTGAAAAAATTACAATTCTTTCGGACATTTTTGATCAGCCAGCAGCTCTAGAAACACTTGATCCCAAATATCTACCTTGGTTAGAAAAGCAACATAGGAGAGGTTATTGGTTCGAGAGATACTCTCTAGTTTTACTGGCATTAACTGCAGCTATAGGTCAAGGACACTTAGAAGCCCTTTGGTTTCTAATGGCTGATTGGCATGGGCTAGTGTTTTTTGTACCTTATTTCTTATTTTATGCCTTTGTTTGCTTACCTTTGCTGATTTTCGAACTTGGAGCTGGGCAACTTACTAGATGTAGTCCACCAAATATGATGGGATTTATGTATAGATCAGCAAGAGGGATGGGTATTGCAATGGTTATTACCACTATTGCAAGCGTTTGTATAGTACAATCCCGTTAGTAAGCTTAAGATAATATAATAATTATGATTCAGATTCTAGGCTTAATTCATTATTTAAATTGCTTATTATTTCTCATTTTAACAAGGTTACGCGGCAGAGTTATTTGTTTATTTGGCATTTTCATTTGAGAAACCACAGCCATGGAAATTAACACAATCAGAGCATGAGATATGTGAACAAATAGGAAGTGATGAAAGACTTTGTACTGATGTTACTGCTGCTTGTATATTTTCTGTACAGCAGCGTTTGTGTAAAGGAGATGAAGCAGGGAAAGTGTGTTTGAATGAAATTTATAAGTTTAGCTAAGTACCTTTGTTATTTATAATATCCTTATTTAAAAATCAAGCGTTTATGTAAATTAGGTTATGAAGATTCATTATAAGCAAGTAACTTAAACTCAACTTTATAAATATATACTAATCCTTAGGCGAGTTATTTTTTTCAAAAGTCTTTCTATCCTTACGTGTTTATATCGGAGTCGAATCTAAACTCCATAGACTGGAGAATTTCTATAGCTATCACATTAGCATGGATTATTGTTATAGGGTTTCTTGTTGTTGGTCTTTCGAGCTTTTCATTTGGTGAAAACTTTACTTAATTAAAATTTTCAGATATTTATGTTAGTAAATCTATATCAATTTTATTGAGTAGCATCTGCGGCTATCTTAGCGATGGTTGGGATTATTTATGGAGTCGAAATATTAGTGGGATTCAATTTAGAAGGAGCTTCAGAAGCATCTCAGAACATAATCAGTGAGTTAATTATATTATCAGAATTATTTACCACAATTTCAATCTTTAAAACAACTAACAAAGCTGAATCTGAGTTTATGGACAAAGGAAAATACTTTTTCTGATAGTTTTTTGTTTGAAATTCGTTTTGTAAAAACTATTAAACTACGAACAAATTAATATTCTATAATAACTGAAGCTTAAGATCTGAGTAGGATTGATAATCAAAAGTCTTGCTTACAAATCTTAGGAAGTTGGCAGTGGAAATATCTTTATCAGTACTCCCTAATATGGACACAAAGTGCTGCTGCAGCACTATCAGAATTATCTGTTGGCATTGGCATTTACTCCACTCTAGCTTCACATTCAAGGTATATATTATATAGGAAATTTTTTATATAATAAAAATACTTTAAGATCCATTTAACATTATTCAATTGCTATAACAACACAATTAATTTTTTAGAATCGGCAGTAACATTGTTTATGATGCTTATGCTATCATCTCTGGGGACACAATATCTTCAATAATGACATTTTTCTCATCAAGTAGTTAAAATTAGTACCAAATTTGATTATTTGTTATAGAGAAGTCTTTTTTCAGTTGGTATTGTTGGCTATGTTGCAAACAAGACATTTAATAGGTTTGAAGATATAGTTTCAATGACCTTCAAGAATTACTCTTTTGTAATTTACCCTGTTGGATTTCAGTCTAGTGGAACAGTCGAAGTAATTGACATATATATATACATACAAAGCCAGAAATAATCTAAAACTTTTAATTTGCTCGAGTTACTAGTATTTAAAACTTTCACAGTCATATCAATATAAATTTTTTCATACCTTTATTCGGTAAAATATTAAAATTTCTTAACAGAATACGTTGTATATATTGTATTATGGTGGATCGGGAATACTAGTCTGTGCAACTATTGCAATAGGTCAACAGGTCATTGTGAACAGCATTTCTGAGCTTGGACCGTTTAAACATTTCAAAAGGCATCAACTTATAATACCTATAGCATTAGCCTTTTTTCTATTGTCATTTTCGGTTGCTACAAGAAATGGGCACCTGGTAAAAATTCAACTATATTAAAATAATTCTTAAAATAATTCTAGTTACATTCTGTTAAAGCTTGGAAACAAAAATTTTAAATTCTCAGGCAATTCAGTTTCTCGAATTTTACCTTGGAGATTTAGCAAGAATTACTCTTGCAATCTTGATGTCGATGACTATAGGTTGGCTTTTTGGGTTGTCTGAGCAAGCTAAGCATGTAGGGCCTGAGAGTAAGTATAATTAAGCATTGAATTTCCTGAAGTTATATCAGAAATAATCACAATAGCCATGAAACAATGGATAGATTTTATAATAATACTCCTTTAACTACAAAGGTGCCATGCTTTTTGGCTTTTTAACCTGGTCTATAATTATAATTGGATCCTCGGTGATTGTATTTTACCCATATAACATTTCGTTCCTAATCCCTCTGTTGGTGGAAATAACATTTTTAGCTTCGAGCTTTGTGTTTGTGCTGTTTCTTCCAAGTGGTATAAGAAAGCTACTAAGAAATTTATTACACAAAATTAACTCAAACTTAAATGTTGAAGCTAAAGAAATAAGTATAAAAGTAATAGTTTTGAGAACAATCATAACAATATATATTTATTTTATTTTGCTTTCCAATGGTACTTATATAAGTTCCTTATGAGCTTACTATAATTACTAATTATTTAAATAATTGTGTTATGAAGGATCGGGCATGGTGGTTATTTCTTGGCAATGTTCATATTTTACAAAAGGAACTGAGGAGAACCCTTTGTGGAAATGTAAATTGGATTGGGCAAATTACTACTATTTGGTCCTTCAGTATCAAATGGGTTATTCCCTTAGTATTAATGCCTGCTATATTAGAGTTGATCAATTCTCAGATAAAAGACCGACTGGAAAACCAAGTCTTTTTCTCACAGTTACCCTTACCCTGGATAATTTTTGTCTACTCTATTGTTTTTATAATTTTGGTGATTGTAATTACACCATTTTTTACGAACAAGGTAATTTTGATAGCATAAAGCAGAGTATAGTCTGAAATGATGACAGTTTTCCACAATTTTAAATTAAAGTGATAAATACACTTGTTCAAAACCTTTGATATCACTTCATAAGATATATATTACATGCCTGGCATTAGATTGTAACACTTAAAGAGCATTTTGTTAAAGAAGGATTGGTACGACTACCAAATAAGCAAGTCTTTGACATACCTCCGAAAGAAAGCAGCTGGAAAACTTACTTTGATGAGTTTTTCTTTAGCTCAACCAGAGTTATAATCTAAAGCAAGCACTAAGTTCTATAAAACTTAGATCATCTTTAATAATTTCACAAATATTATTTCAATTCTTCAATTATCTATTATTAAAACGCTAATAATTATATTTAGCTCAGGTAAAATATAGTTGGTGAATTTTACTTATAAGTATAGTAAATTTTATTTACCAGTGCTTTACAGAATAATTCAATCATACATATTCTTAGACAAATTTTTGTTTCAAGGATTTTGTCCTTCAATCCTCTTGTATATTTTCTTTATACCAAACAAACACATCATCCAAAAAATTACCCATATTATCAAATATTTCCCTCAATTGTTGTGAAGATTTTCTGTGCCAACAATAAAAACCTTCAAAATTTCATAAAAGCATAAATTACATAATACAGCAAGATATTATTTTTTATACCAAGGCATATGATTGAATAAAAATAACTGTTCCTATGATTTCATATGTGGTAGATTATACATGAGAAAAAATATTAAATAATGTTTCATAAATTATGTTTTTTTTTTATTGAGTATATGTTAATATTCTTACAGAGCATAGGGATTCACATAAGGACTCTTAACCAATTCCTTAAATGCAATAACACATTATAAATCTATGTTAGCATCAGTCTTTAATGGGATATATAGTAATCATATACATGCATGTTTTACGTTAGAAGAAAATTTGTAAGATTTTTTAAAAATTTAGTTCGATTTAAACATTCAAGGATAAGTGAGGGCTAATGAGTAGCTATTTTCTTTGAGGCACATAAAAGATTAATTTTTCTCAAATTACCGAGTAATTTATCTAATAAAATCTTGATTGATATATTAAACTAAAGCTTCATGTTAATGTGAATGAGTTCGGTGTTAATACAAATGCTATTTTGTTATTACACTGTTTGAGAATTAACTTGGGATTTGTATAAACATATTTGTTCCAAGAGTGTTGCAATATATTCAACTGGGAGCTCGTTTTTTACGTCCTACTTAAAGATTCGAGAAGGTTTTTAAACCTTTTTAAAAATCTGTGAGTGGTGAACTGATCAAAACTTTACAGGTTGATGAGATATTTATATGAGAAAGAAAGATAAGATCACATAAAAATTAGTTTTTAGGTTATAATATTGATCAACCTTAGTAATGGTTCAACAATCTAAGAATATAGCTTAAGTATCAAATATTAAGCTCTAGCCTGTGTAACAATTTATAGTTAAGCTATTAAATCTCACCATTTTTAAGCTTTATGTAGTGCCCACCCAATTCATAAGGCACTTACTTTACCTTAATAATCATCTAGAAATTATTAGAAAATTAAATCTCAGTTACAAAAATGTCATTATTTGTAACTTCAAGCAATGCCACTTTATTGTAACATCTTTATCTAATCTTAATCATAAACCAGATCTCTATTGTTTAATACATTATGAATATTTGAATAGCAGAAAAGTAATAGACAAATTTAATCAAAAAAAGTTTTGATAGCAAGTTACATCCATGACAAACAAATCTTTATATACGCAAAAATTTGTGATTTCTTTCATTTAGAATGAATTATAACATTAATTCTTACTTACTATATATACAATCAATAATTCATTCACAAAAATAATCTGATACACTCCAATATTTCACAGAAAGCAATGATTCAGAAACAAATTGCTATGACAACAAGCAATAACCAGTCTAAAAACTTAGAAACAGCAATCAAGCATATACACAATTTTTTATCATATGCACAGAACAATAAATAATACAGATATGCAATCACATATGCTCATAAACAATCATATACTCGTAACTATTTCTTTAAACAAACTAATTTTTTTTATCGATAAATATGGATCCAACATCTATTAAATCTTTCGAATATATTTTTACAGCTGATAATGTCAGAATACTATCTGAACTGTTAAAACCAAAAGAAAACTTCCAATCAATTTTGGAAAAGAAATCCGATAAACTAAAGGTGAGGCAGTTGCTCAAAATGTGATCACATATATAAATCAATTTATTTAAAAGTAAGATAATTTAATAGGATAGTTGTTCAGTCTGAAGATGTTTTAAAATAAACATGGTTACAAAAGTATTTATTAATTATTGGTTTATTGAATCGCCGAAATTTGATGAGTTTCTCTGGATACATACAAGATTTGAGATATATAAGAGTGTTATATAGATTCTAAATGCGAAGTTTCAGTATCTTCAAAGGATTAATTTTCTAAGTATATTAAGCCTGTTACAAATTATAAAACCAAATTCTCGGTTTGATATATAGAAAAATGTTATCTCGATTCATTCACAAGATCTTGTTAAATTCAAAAAAGAAAATTTTTAAAACTTATGCCAAACCATCAGACCTACTCGGATGTTGAAAGGCTAATAAATCAACGAGAGTTAACTGAAGTGCTGATAGAGTTTGATGGTTAGTTTGAAGTTAAACAATTCAAATTTTAGCTTAAAATAATTACTTAAACTAAAAGGTTACAAAAGAAGTGATGTGGATTGTTTGTGTCATGAAAAAAAACTAAATTATAAGGTATTTCTGTAGCTAAGCAATTAAACTACTGAATAAGAATTTTAAATAGCCTATTAAATTATTTACACATTTTTACCTTGTTATTTCTAAAATTCATTTACATGGGTTGTATTGTATAACTTAACTTGATTAAACAAGCTTGGTAAGTCAGAAAGCAAAAATCACAAATTCATAAACAAATAACCGTGGAAATTTAAAAGTTATTACACAAATAAAAATACCCATACCTACAAACAAATATAAATTCAAACACACCAATAGACACATCCTAATATATCCACCGACTAGATATATAATAATAATAATGAAGACCTAGAACTCGAGGATGGTAATGAATTTGTATCTTCAGAAATGTATTCTTTCAATGGATCTTCGTCAATTATAGAGGTAATTTTGATGGCAAAGTAAGAGAGTAATGGGTATCATTTAGAAAGCTTAATTCTAATTACAAAGTATATTACTCAATGATTTATATGCATGGAAGATATTATCTCTTAGGTTTACATGGAGTCAGTAAGTGAAGTTAATATAAGGGTAAATTAAATTACTTATGTTTACAGTATATCATTTAGATTTTATAGTGAATATCTGTTCTTGAAGTTATCAGAAAATGTGCTTCAAGTTGAAACAGATAAATTTTTTGGTAAAATTACCTTAAACAATATGGGTATGAAGATTTAGACACTTATCAAATTTACTATTAATCTAACAAGTAACTTTTTTGATTGATGTTTCTCAATTATCGAAGTTCAAAGAAATTCTGTAGCAAAATTCGATCCAAAGAACCAAATTCTTTATATAAATCTTATGTTTCGTCCTATTCTTGGTGTGGCCACATGACTCACACACTAAGTCAAGATATGAGAGTGTGTGTATTTATACTCCAACTTAAAAAATACTTTTAACCAGAATTACATTAGAAAGTAAGAATATATGACTAGGTATTGTACGAGACAAAAATTTTGGTTTTGTATATAACAAAAAGTAATAGGATGTTGAGTAAAAAATTAAATTGTGTTGATAATTCTCAAGGTTTCTCGAAGGATGAAAAGTTGGGATTCATATCCTGAACCTTTTTAAATTATAAGGAATACATTGTATAGATGCAGAACATATATGTAGATATATATTTCTGGGTATGTGTGTGTAAACAATGTTATATTTATGTGTGTGAAAAAATGTAACATGTATGTATACAAAGCATGCAATGTATGTGTGTATAGGGGGTTCTATATAAGTGTGTATAAGGTTTTTTAGATATCTATACATGCTTCGAACGAAGCACGTATATAAACAAGTGAATAGAAGTTTTATATAAGTAAAGACATAAGTATTAGTATGGGAAATTTTAGCTAGGTAAAAGAGACATGTATTTAAATTATCTAACCTTTTTTCTGAGTCGAGAGATATCTAAATGAGTGGAGAAGTTCATTGTTGGAGAATTGAAGTATTGCTCTTCCATTTTTGAGTGAATGACATTTTCAGGGATGTTATAAACTCTCTTAGGACCTTTATCAGAAAAAAAGTGTGTACGAGGCCTGAGAAAAAAAGGTAGTGTAATAAATCATATAAATATATATAAAGTCCATCAATTTATTGTTATCCTAGATTCCTCTTAGGGGTTCGAGATGATTTGGTACTATCACATGTTGCCATTACACATCTAAGCCCAACCCTTAAGATTAGATCAACTATAAACTATTTGACATTCATCCAAATACTTACAGTGACTCAGATGGATCTTCACCTAATATGCGGTAAGCTAGGAAGGTCCCAAAGCTACATGACCTATCATTCTTTTTAGAGTTAGCTGAGTTTTCAGTGTGTGTAACCACATTCTCCAGGTGTTGATGTTTGTTACCCTTATTATCTATCTATCATCACATCATTAACAAGTCATGAGCCTATTTTAAACACGAGATAATAGGAGTAAAAGTGGGTAAATGCTTACCAATTCGAAGCCATCAGGCAATCTTAAGATATTCGTCTGTGTAGAAATTTTCTCCTGTAAATAAATGAGATCAATCAAATTGAGCCACTTGTGCTGTGTTTATCTTTCTGATGTTACAAACACAGTCTCAAGTCAAAGAGCTATATGAAAGCCTTAAATCACATACCTCTGTGGTATTGCTTGACTCATTAACAACTTGATATGACATCCCTATTATTTGAGCTGCGTGAAATTGTATGTGACCATCCCACTGTGTGAAGATGGGTTTATCACTTAAATTCAAGTAACCATTGAGGACGATATGTATGTTAGGTAGTGTTTTTTTTCCCAAAGTTAACTCAAATCTAATAAAAAAATTAGGAAGTCATTAAGAAGTGTGAGCTAACACTCATGGAAATATTGACTATGAAATTGTGATTTCATTTAAATTGGAATAGGCAGATTACTGCCATAGGATATCATGTAGGTGCTTATCTTTGGGTATTTCAAAAACTAGTAATGTATCATACATAGGAATAATAGCTGGTAAAGGGAATACATAAAACAGGAAATGTACTAATAAACATATAAGATTAACGAAACATACAAACAGTACACAGTAAATAGAAAACACAGGACATATTAAGCAGATTGATTCAGTTCATAGAGTTATAAACCCCATAGATGGTTATGTGTAATCAAAGCAATCACAAACACGCACCTATATTGACTATCATTATCAGCTGTGGAGCTACAAGTCCAATTTCCTTTACAACCTGTGGAAGGTGATAGTGCAGTACCATCATCGTAAGCCCATATCCGTTCAAATAGACTGGTGGTGTTGGCTGTTATTAAAGGGCTGTGGTAGAGGGTGTGGGGTAGGTAAAAGTGCCAAACACCAGTGATTTGTTCATGTGGTTGGTATGTGCAAAAAATTTTTTTCTCACTATCTGATGAGTTCCTAATTGTTTTTGGGTACCCCACGTGATATGATCTAAAGCATGGTGAATCATTAGTATGAATATGTCGAAATTTGTTGCTATGTATGCTTGTGTATAATTTGCTGGGTATTTTGAATGATAACCCACAGCTTAGATGAATATGAATTATTGTTAAAAAGTAAATAAATCTTTTAAATAAGGCCATGAACGCCATCCCATATATGAGGGATGAAATTACTGCTGTGGTTCTGTCTTGTTTACCTAATCATCATAACCTATATATACAAATTTCAAATTTGGTTTAATTGGTAAACTAAACATGTACATTTACTTTTATAAGAAATATAAGAAGATTCAAAATTGCTTTCAAAATATTGTAGTCCCAAAGTTTATGTGGAGAGTATCTGGGGTGAGTGACGTGTGTTAATTGTTTGGGTCGTGTGTGTATTTTTTAGTCTGGATCGTGTGTGTGGGTAGGCTATTTGTATAGGGTGGAGTGTGTGCACATCGGTTAGTGTGTACATGTAGTGTTTGTTCGTGTGTGGGTGTGTGTAAAGTGTGGGTAGGTGGCGTAATAAGTCTTTACGGTCATTGCTTAAATCTCAGAGGGAATTTGGGGAGAAAATAAATATTCTTGTTCTGAAGCTAGATATTAAAAGTTTTAGTTAAAATTTAGTAGTTATTCATCTGGTTTCCCAATTTCTATTCAAAACTTTTTAACTTGGATATTTTTATCTGTTTTTCAAAACTCTTTAACTTGGATTTTTTTATCTGTTTTTCAAAACTCTTTAACTTGGATTTTTTTATCTGTTTTTTAAAAACTCTTTAACTTGGATTTTTTTATCTGTTTTTTATTCAAGCTCTAGTGTTTACTCTACGGTAGACATTGCTAGGATTAATGTGTTCTAGTTTTCAATGTAACTAGATCATTTAGTTGATAGTGTGTGCACACTTTTCTTAATTGGCTATCACAGCTGGTGTGTGAAAACATTAAACAAACATAAGCAAATGCGTATGTGAGCATAAACTAACACACATATATCATATATGCAACACACAAACAAGCATACACACAAATAGATGCGACACACCCAAATACACACAAATGTTACTCACACAAATACACTCAAACACACAAGTACAATTACACTTACACACAAACAAGCAAACACGCATATGGTACAAATCAATTCCATAATGCTCGGAGTAAGAATAAATTATAATCATCCTAATTTAAGCTAAATTTTCGTCACCATCTGCTTGCCTAAAATTGCTTCGTCTTAGGTTAACATTAAATGGTGTGAGCGTGTATGTGCTTTCATGATTGCATGAGAGCATGTGTGTATGGTCTGTATGATTTAAGGTAGAAGAGTTTGATGAATTAATTATTTCAACATTTATATGTAAAATTGTCCAACTCACACTTCCAAATTACTTATATATAAATTTTCCCCATATTCTTTCTTCGGATTTATCTAAATTAATATATTTTACGATTTTAGCTGAATCTTCTCTCCATTTTGAATTCTATAAATTTCTTGATACATATTTCTTACTTTGGGGTCTAAGTCTCTTGCTTCCCTTTTCATCTTTCTTTCAAAGGTAAGTGTGTGAAATAGCCCCATGTATTGGTTTATTGTGAGATGTATATATAGGTTGAATGTATATGCGCTCGTCTATGTGTTTGGTGTGTATACTGTATGTCTTTGCTTGTATGCTGTCTGTGTGTGTATATAACTTGTGTGCATATTATACTTCTGATATGTATATGGTGTTTGTCTATGTATAGGTTGTGCATGTTTGTACTGTGTACATAACGCTGTATATGTTTGTATTGAATGTGAGAATTTATATTATGCGTATGTTACATTTGTGTATGCTACATGACTGAACCATCTGTTAATATATTATTCAAGTTTGTATATGTATCTTAGTAAGCTTATATATGAGAGTAACATGTGTCTGTTCATAAGGACATTAACATATATAAATATATATATATTTATATAAATTATACTAAAATGTGTATTTCCAAGCATTGTATAATAATTTTAATAATCTCCAATTTAGCTCTACTCATTCAAAATGAGTTTGCTATAAATACATACCTATAAATGAACCAATAAAACATTTCAATTTCTATTTCTACACATTTTTTATATCCTAACATAAATTTTGTTGAGCTATAATATAGATCATAGCTTTATACATTTTCATATATATAAGTTTGATGAAAATTCAATATATCCAAATTGTCCAGTTTTATCGAACTCTGTATACACACTATATTTTTGTACCTTAAAAACTGATTAAGTTTATAGCTAACTTAATTATGTGTGTATCTGTTCAATTAGGAAATTCCAAACTTATCTTTTAGCATTGATTTCTCACTTGCTCAACTCATTAACACTGCTGAAATTCCAAACTTATCTTTTAGCATTGATTTCTCACTTGCTCAACTCATTAACACTGCTGGAAAAAATATTTTATAAGTTTAACTAAAATTACTATTAATATAAAGGTATTTTGACTAAATAGTTATTAGTTTTGAATGTTTCATTCATCTAAACATTAACTATATATCTATACATATGTTTTGGGAGTGCTAAGCCACCCTCAAGAGAATCTATTCATCTAGTTAAGTACTCTGCAAAGATTAGCTGCATTCTTGCCACGTAAATATAGTGTGTCTTACTTACAAACAAATGCAACTATATCCATGAATGAAAATGATATACCCTCTATATATACTGCTCGAAGGATAGATATAAGCACCCTACACACCCATATATAACATTTTTATTAGGTATAAAAATGTCTGAGAAAACAAAAAATCAGATGGATGGTTATGGGACATTCCCAACAACCAATATAAAACCAGAGTCTGCAACTTATTCATCCACATCGGCCCCTTCCAAATTCACTGAAAATGCGATATTCTTAGGGTTGATTTTCTTTTGGTATACCTTCAATGTTATGTACAACTTGGATAACAAAGTAGCCCTCAACATGCTCCCTCTTCCATGGATTGTTAGTGTATTTCAACTGACTATGGGAATGTAAGTTTTATATGCACATTTTTTGCGGAATTAGCTTTTGTGTGTAAAACATCTTCATATCACATAACTAATTTAACTTATAAACCAAATTTTCATATTACAAGAGTCTTAAATATCCATGTCATAACACATCACTAACAAGTAATTTTTCAATTTTATATATATGCTCACACAACTTCTCACATATTTAATTTACTCTTAATTATTTATACACACAATTATACATCTACACAATACATACGGGCACAATACCTAACACACTACATACACAAACATCCTCCCTAGACAATTATAAACATACATACATACACCTTTTACAATCCGACACACTCATATACAAACACACACTTTCTATACAATCGTACAACCTCTAAATACTTATTTACACCCCTTATCCCACATCAACTTTACACACCTTAATATCACTCCCATTCATATAAACTAACACCCTGTGTGTGTACAGAACATTTATATTCCCATTATGGATGTTTAAGGCCTGGCCAGTTCCTTCTTGCCACTCTTATGCAATTATGATTACAACCTTTGTACCTCAGGCTATTTTTCACCTGTGTGTACACGTTGGAGCGGTTATTAGCATGCAATTAGGTGCTGTATCATTTACACATATTGTTAAAGCAGCTGAACCTGTAACTGTTGCACTATTGAGCGCTATTGTACTCAACAATATACATTCATGGCAGACATATCTCTCTCTCCTCCCCATTATAACGGGGGTAGCTCTAGCCTCTGTAAAAGAATTAACTTTTACTTGGGTTTCATTTACATATGCTATGATTTCAAATTTTGGCTCATCAGGGAGAGCCGCATTTGCTAAGAAGGTCTGTATGTATATATGCACACATCCCTGAAAATAAACTCATATTTGGCTCACCTTGGTTACACACATAGTTTTTAATTCTGTAGGAATTTTAGCACACACAGTTTAGCTACACAGGAGTTTTATTATATACAGCTTAGCCATGCATGAGTTTTATTACATAGATCTTAGTTTTACAGGAATTTTACTATACACAGCTTAACTCTACGCACTTTACCACACACATTTCAAACCCATATTTCATTTTGGTGTTATTACTTTTCTGTTTAATTGTAATCCCCCCTTACCTAAACTTTTTACACACACTCAGTTTGAAAATTATACACATATACCTTTCTTTATGCACATATTTGCACTTTTCCACACATACGTATACTATACCCACTTGTATATACTCAACTCACTCAGGACTACATCTACCACACACATACATTCTACTATATACATGCAAATCATACCCACAAACACACATTTATATACATTTACAAGAATGATTTCAACCCTCACCTTTTTCATACTCCATCCCTATTTTTAAAATTTGGAATAATATCTAATTCACTGAAAAAAATCTCACACACACACCACACTTAAACAATATATATATATATATATATATTGTGCTGTATTTAAATGTATTCTGCATATTATTCATATGTATATATATATATATATACATGTATGTATGCATGTATATTTAGGTTATGTCAAAGCCAGATGATGTAGGTTTTCATTTAACTTCTGGAAATCAGTATGCATTAATTACAATTTTATCAATCTTAATATCAATACCATTGGCCATATTTATTGAGGGGCCAATTTTCCATGAAGCATGGGAAAGGGCAACAGGGCCAGACTCGCCTTACACAGCTCATATGATTATTAGTAAATTAGTATCTTCCTCATTATGGTACCATGCTTACAATCTGGTTGCCTTTTATTGCTTACAAAAGGTTTTTATACATACATTTATTTTCACGTACATTTATTCTTATACACATCTATTCACAAACAAATATATCTATTCAAATACACATCGACACAAACTTTCATTTATTTATTCAAACACATATCTATTCACAAAAACTTGCATCTTTTTGAAATGATATTTATTTTCATAATATATATTTTTTTCAAAAACTCAAATACCACAGTAAATATACAATTTGATATATACATACATACAATTTGATATACACACACATACAATTTGATATATTCACACCTACACAATTTGATATACATACACACACACAATTCGATGCACATACAATTTGAATCTGTAAATGTAAAATACATAAGTATAGGACCATATATTAGCTGTTCAATTCCTAATTACTTTTTTTTTAAAAAATATCACCACCACACCAATTAAACTTATTTCATATATTCCTCCCTACTCATTTTCCACCAAATTATTTTAGGTAAGCCCGATTACACACTCTGTTGCAAACACATTGAAACGCGTAGTTATAATTGTGTCTTCAATTTTATTTTTCAAAACTCCCCTTACACCACTTGGAGCCCTTGGGTCAGCTATTGCAATATTAGGTACATTTCTCTACTCTATGGCAAAAACAAAATACCATTAGGC
>JADHZB010000662.1:0-30433 GCA_015657535.1 Nephromyces sp. MM_2019
AGGATGTGTAATCTTGGGCGATGGGAAAAATAATATTGGAATATAATCCACATATAATAAAGTGTTTGAACATGTTTATAAGAGCTTAATACTAACAATTGAAATATCTAAAATAAATTTGTGTGTAAATTTTTTATATAATATCCATCTTTGCATACACTCGCATGATGTCTATATATATTGTGTGTACTATTATCTAGATCTTATTTATTTGTGATGCTCGATATGTTGGCTTTAATGTTTTTATATAATTATATACATATATGTGTGTGTGTAAATAATTATTTAGATTGACCTTAAAGTATATAATCAACCAAAGGCAACTCGTATTAGAATGTTTGAATATAGATTTGTACCCCCTGATGATTTACCTAAATATTTTGGATTTACCAATAATTGTAACAACTTGAATTTTTACACACATTATACATATATATATATATATATATTCTTTATATACACACACTTACATGTATATATACACATATATATTACACACACAAACACTATTTTGTTTTGTAGACACAGCAAGCACACGACTTCAAGAACAACAGTTATCAGTAAGCAAATAAACTATGCACGAATTTAAATATGCATAGATTTATGTGTGTATATCTTGTGTGTGTATATATCTTTTGCATACCTACACATCTTTTTGTATGTATTCTCCTTGTGTCTAAATATTATTGGGTATATGTTCATATACTGTTTGTATGTGTGTATAATTGAATTTTGTGTGTAGAATGAATTAAGAAGTTGGGAAATTGGCAAATGGTGGATGAGACATCTTTACTTATCAGTTGATATATCAAACCAGATGACTTCCTTATTAGACCCTACAAATAAATTATTCAAAAATGATAGTTAACTGTATGTGTGTGTGTTTGGTTATGTTTATAAGTGTGTGTGTATGATTTATTTACCCACTAATATAATAATATGTCTTTGGATTCTATTTACTCCGTCAAATTAACTGGCTAGATTCGAAAAATAGCACTTTGAATGCGTACACACAATTTTATATGGATTACACAAACATATATAAAAAGTTGTAGTTGACCCTAATTTACACACATCACACACCTGTACTTAGATCGTGCATAGTAAACAATACGTATGTGCTATCATGGTGTGTGTTAAGTAAGAAAATATCAAATTTTCAGCCTTTACATATATATATATATATATATATACGTGTTTGTGCGTGTGTGTGTATGTATGCATGTGTATTTGTATGAGTAGAAAATTTCTTTTGGTTGTATCAAATTTTCCAAATTCTAAACACACAAAATCCACATAATTTATATTTTTATGTATACTGTGTGTATTTAGATTGTATATTCAATATATTATGTGTAATAACTTCTCTGAAATAATACACACACACAAAAGACATCTTATGAACACATTTTTACACCTTCTACCCAATTTAAACTATACGTTCAATAATACACACATAACTATATTATAATTTCCTTTTTTATTATAATAAATTCATTTTTTTCACTATTAACACTCAAACTTTTACACATTTTTAACAATATATAAAATTAAAATTAAGATTGATATTTGTATATTTATATATATATATGCTAACTAATTAGATAAAACTGATATAGATTTATCGATTTTTAGATAAAAATTATATACGATTTCTACAGTTTGCAAATTCAATTCACAAATAAGAAATATATCTTTTGATACACAAAAATGGACTATAGTTCTTATAAACATATAAAACATATTTTTTTATATACACACATAAAACATATTTTTTTATATACACACATAAAATAGATTTCTTTATATACACACATAAAATAGATTTCTTTATATACACACATAAAATAGATTTCTTTATATACACACATAAAATAGATTTCTTTATATTAACACACCCAAAGCATGTTTCATATATAAACACACCCATATAAAAAATATGTTTCATTTATACACACACAAGAAAATTTCCTTTTGAAGTTAATAAGAGTTTCATGTGTTTAAGTGTATTTTTAAAATAAAATTATAATCAAAATATAATATCTCACTTTTAGAGTGGTGTTATATTTTGCGATATTACATTAGAGTTTACACATATATATACGTATATATTTATTTAAAAGTGTGTGTAACTATCTTTTTTATGGATGTGTGAAAATATTTCTGATAAATTTATATAAAGGACATTGTGTGATTTTTAATCATAGATATTTATATAGAAAATAGTGTGTGAATTTTTGAGCTATGTAGAGTTATAATTGTGTTTATGCCTATTAGCACTGGATACATTTATTTATCAAATAGTTGGAAAAATGTGTAAAAATAACCTTATTAAAACATTTGAACTTTCTGTTTATAATTCGTGTAGCCTCTCAAATCATTAAATGTGCACACCATAACAAAAAATTGGTTTTTGTAAAATCAAAAAATCGTATTATAAAAAGAATTAATCATTTGAAAATTGTGTATAAGTTTTATATAGATTGAGTTTTTGATGTTAAAAACGTTTAATTACACTATAATCAAGTAAAAATGTGCAAATTGCACTACCTAAACAACACAAATGAAACATCTCATGGTAGCCAAATATATTCTTGATTGGGTTAGGTCTACGAATGGCATACATAGCACCACCCACGATATATAGGGATGATAATGAAAATGTCATTGTTACTTCAAACAGTGTCATATTTCTGAGCAAGTCTAATATTGCAAAACTGTGTAGACAGCCCACAAATATATAAAACAATGTCCGCTTCAACGAAGATTGAAGTGTATAATAACCACCCAATGATACAAGGATTCCTGTGTGTATATATTGTATAGAGAATAGGTATTTAATTATGGCTAAGACTATTGTAGAATCGATTTTAGTTTTGTTCTATTATGGGTGCTTGTTTTTTAGGACTATTTGGAATTATATGTGAGGTATATAAAAGGTTCAGGGTTGCTTGAGGAAATGATTAAATAAGATTTTATAAAGATGTAAAATCTTTCTCAAGAGTTTAAGCAAAGGTTATATAATATATAAGTTTACTTATATAATCACTCTCCTAATAAATTTACTAAGTGGGAATTTAACAGGCTTTAAATCTTATGTGATAAATCGAGGGTTGAAATACATATCAGTTATTAATACAAAATTAACTATAGCAATGTTTCACCCACCATAGAGGGATACAGCCCATTGGATTGAAGGTATTAAGATGGATGAAATGCCTTCCAATAGGTGAATAGAAACAGGGAATGTTGAACCACTAATCATTAGGAAAATTCCTGATAAGATAGGTTTTAATGTGTGTAAGCAATTTCACAAAAATATACTAAATTGGTGCTGTAGATTTGACATAAAATTGTGAATATCAATTAAACTCGTGAAAATTTGTTGAGTTTCCATTCACTACCGAGCGTGTAATAATTTGTTTTATATATCTGTTAGTTATTTCTAAAGATAGGTTGACTGCATTTAAGCTTAATTTAGTTGTGTACAAATTATGGGCATAATTGATGAAATTAAATTGTTAAAGTCTACAAGTTGTTTAAATAATCGTCAGAAAAAACGAAGGATATAAACAAACAAGACTTTATTCGTGCTAAGCTAAATATCAGTCATATAATGGATAAATTAATGAATGCTTAATCAATTGGTTTATCCAAGTTAGTAATCTACACAGTCAATTTTAAAGCAATTTTATTGTAAAAAAAAAATTTTGTCAATCTATAGTTAATATATTTCAAACCTGCGTGATCCAACCTTTGTAAGAAAGCTGTAACCGAATTGTTCCATTTGAAATTATGGTACAACGCCGAGCTCGCAAAATTGGAAATGGCGGAAATGCATGCTACACTGACGGAAATTATTGCTTTCGTTGACTTGCATGCTCTTAATAGTGAATATACCCAGAAAGGGCTAATGAAGACTAAGAAGAGGTGGATTTTACCCCGCATTACAGGCACATGCCTAAAGTCATAAGCAAGATCAGATGTTGAGCTGCATTTAGAAGTTTCAGTCATCAAAACTGGAACTGAAGGATTCGGACGATATTTAATACTTTCCATTTTTCTTAGATATGTTCTTGATATGGAAATTTTTAGGGATATAAGGGTCTATTAGTAGAGTTTCTGGTTTTCAAATTTCCAACTTATGTTATATTAATCATGAATATCCCAAATAATTTGAAAAATATAAGCCGAGATACATTAAATCTATCTAGCTATATAAAAGCAAATATGCTAGTAGGTACTAATGACACTTGTAGGTCAAAAATTAAAATTTGTATAGAGTTGTATATTAATCGAGAGTTAAATAACAATCGCGGTGAAGATCTTTGTTTTGAAAAGCTATTGTGGTATTTTACATGACATGTTTATTACTTGCTAAATGTAATAATATTTAGTGTAAAAATTAGAACACATTTCCTGTCTTATCCTCCCTTGCTTACACCTTCCTAACACTTGGTACCAAAGTTGCAATTTTTGAAACATATTTACTTATTTCCTAGCTTGGGGAAATTACTCTAACTTAGAGCTTTGAAAATTGCAGACTAAAATTTTTCATAAATGAATTATTGCTACTACAACTTAAACACTTTCCTAACATAGAATTGGCTTACTTAAGAAAATAGAATTTGTACATAATTCACATAAAATTGGTAGAACCAAATTTCGATCGGTTCATAAATCTTATGAAGCAATAAAACGAATCGATATTTCTATCCTATTATTTATTGATTTAGTGGTTAGTAAGTCAGTAAACAAATTAGAGTTTTGAAAATTTATTTGATAAGCTTCTTGTCATTTATCATCGTAATTTCTGAATTAAATTTCGACAAGAAGCATAGCTTTACATGTTAAAGTAAATTCGTTTCAGCCTATCTATATTTTTCGCATTTTATTAACATGATTGCATATATAAATTTCAAGCTTATTGTTTTAATGACTAGTTTTTCTCTGAAATGAATTTTTTGAAACTTGTTAAAATTTTTATCTAATGATTGTCCTACTTATTAGCTTGGATGTTTTTACAAGGAAATCTTAAAAAACTTGGCATATTTCCAAAGAAAAACTTATCTGTTTAATTTTGTATATTCTACTATTAGATGTATTTGCTTAGAAGTTTGTATGGATATATTGAAAACTGATTTTATTTTACCATAAAAGATATGACCAAATATTAACCCGAGTTTTTAGATAATAGTTTTGTATTAAATAGCACACACGTCACTAAAGAGTATCCCTGACTAAAGTGATTTAGTAGAGCAGTTCTAATGAGCACCACATAAATTGCCTTAAATAAAAATTCTCAATTGAAATCTTGAGATGAAATATTGATCAAATTGAAGAGGATTAAATAAATCAGAAGGAGACCAAAATTAAACCGAAGCTAAAATGCATTTTCCAGTTAAAATTGTTTTAATAAAATTACATTTTGGAATACAGTCATATTTAAAAATATAATTGTAAAGCCTAAAAGACATACGTAGTATCTACACACATCTTTGTTTCGTGAAGCTTTTACCCTTTATTTTGGTTATTCTGGATGATTAATTAGGATAGTACTTCATAATCAATCACTGGGTATAAGCTTTCTATGGGACTTAGATCAATTTCACTGATGATTTATTGTGTGTCGCTTATGCCTATGATATGGTATTATTTTATTCACAAATTTGCTTGAATCCTAGATTTAATATCTTTTCTCAATTGGGGAATTAAATTTTTGAGAAAATTATGAAAGGGTAAAAAGCAAAGTTCAAAAAGGTTTCTGTTATTGTAGCACTCCATTATGGTACTGAGCTTATCAATTCTGATCTGAGGAGTTTCAAACTTGAAATGATTTTAAGTCACTAGATAGTTTTAGATAGCTACTTTTTGAAATCACTAGTTATGCTAGAATCATGCTATGTTACTTTAATGAAGTTTTTGTCAAACAGGTAAAATTTTCTAGCAAACATCTAGCTTGAAAATATTATTAGCCAAGCCTGATCTTTTTAATGAAACTTAAGAGGAACTTCAAATGTAAGAGCAAATATTTATCAAGTATTATCCATATTACGTATTATTATCTTTTCTGTGGCAAAATAAATGCCTTTAAGTTCATATCTATCCCATTTTTAGGGGCAACGACTGATTTCAGGGAAATTTATTTAACTGTTAGAAAATAAAATTTGAAATTGATAAGCTATCGTTACTCTAAGCTATGGGAGGGTATTATTTGCTCAAAATATGTCTAATTATTTTTTTCTGGAATCTCTGTCATGGTCAAGCATTTGATCAATATAGCATAGGTGATTAAGCATTAAAAAGCCTCTTAAGGCAAATCAAAATGTTTAAAGTTTGTTTCCTATTAATTCTATACGGCGAAAAATTATATATATCCAAAATTTAATGAATTTTTAGGCATTGAAAAGTGGAATAGTTTCTATCAAAGAAATAGTGAATCTCTTGATGCTCTTACTAGAATTATAAAAACATCTTTCGTAGAAGGCTATAGTGATACTTCGTATTATTACGCCTCTACTCAAGAAGAAAATGAGCAATGGATCTACTTTTTAAATAATTATCTTAAAGTTCCAATGATCAATGAACCTAGTGTAAGTGTAATAATTAACCCGAAAATAATCAATTAACATAAAAAAAAGTATATTTTGGCTTCACATGATCTAAACCAAAAGTTAATGAGGTAATTTATTGAAATTATAATTTTATAGGGTAGTACTCAGTCGGGTTCAGTAAGTTGGTTTGACAGATATGCCACTACACTAATAGAGAGGTTTATTAGTTTAAGACATTTTAGGAAAAATTATGCTGATCTTAAATGTCTGTTCAAAAATTGTATTTTAGACGCAAAATGTGTGAATGATGTGCTTCAAGATATATATTTGTCGCTATGTGGTAGGCACTTGCTTATATTTGAAATTGAATTTATTGTTTCAATGTAATTTATACGATTTTGATTGCAGGTAAAATCTCTCTCTCAGATACAGGAAATGAAACACTGGTGAAACATAAAAAAAGTAATGTGATTAACCTTTGATCAAAGTTATTGAACTATAAAATATTTTATATAATTACACCTTTAAAATAATATGTTTACTTATTGGCTAATGAGATTATATTTTTTATTTGAAAAATCTTTTGGTTAAATTCAGTTCTTGTTGTTCTGCAAATAAAAGAGTTGTACAAATTCGTACTTTTAAATTATAACAAACAAAAGGTTTATGTATCCAACAAAAATTATTTTATTGAAGCTGAAAATCACGCCACTTACAGTGGTCTATCTGATTATGATACTGTAAAATATTATTGCCATTTGAATATGGATAGCTTGAATATGGAAGAAGAGAAGTTATGTGGTATTATAAAACGCACTAAAATTGACACCGGTTTGAAAATTAATAGGATTTACAATAGCATGCTTCTAGATCCTGGAACTTATTACTATTGTGCTAGAAAACAAAAGAACGGATATAATAATCTGGATTACACTAATCTCTTGCTTTGTTATTATTGGAGGTTCAAATATCTTTATAGCCGTGCATCTATTGATAGGCATAGTGGATTCTCAGCACTTTTAGAAATGCTGAATAAGCTTTATAATACATCCTATGATTTCCCTACACTAACCAATTTAAAGATTTCCAGGCGTGTGTGCCCTTTCCATTCTCAAACATTACAATTTTCAAGAGAAACTAGAGAATCTCCACATTTGATAAAACAATTCTTAATGAATAATTTTGGGGTTTACACTTCACCTAATGATGTTTTCAAGTTGGTAATCCTAAGATTATATCCTTTTGGTCGGCAAGTGAATAAACTATAGACATTTTGTCAAATATATTAACAAGTTCACTTAGTCTTAGCTATAAGATAAAAACAGTCTAGTATTCGTAATATTATAAATTAGAAAAACCATTATATTCATAAGAAACTATTTAAATAAATCAGTAATATATATGTTTAATATTTTATTTCCAGCTGAACCATTTAAAACCTATGTTTTGGCAATACCTCAATCAGTCGCTATAATGCAGAAATTTGTGAAGCACCTAAATGATCTACAAGGTCAAGTAGAAAATGGTTACAATTTGTTCCGAATCGATAATAATGAGCCTATTAATTTAGAGCAATGGTTTTTTATTGCCCAAAATTTTATGGTATTAGAATATCAATCGGTATGTAACAGGACAAATAATTGTGCTTATAGTATTAGAGTTATCTATAATTTTTTTGAAAATTCTGTTACCATTTATCAATATACACTAATGCAAATTTTCTAAAATCTTAAAATTGTTTTTTACATGATAATTTAGTATAATCAACAGATCATTAGTTATAAAGAAGCTATAGAGGAATCAGTTTTTAAAGAAGCTTTACAACACTTGTTAATCAAAGGTTATGGTAACGAACAAACCATTTCTCAAGAATTAAGGAAATATAGAAAAATTTTTTGGTTTGATTTTATTTTAAAGCTATATATTTATACATATGGTAAGTTAAAACATAAAACTTTTTTCCATAAAAAAAAAAATTATGAAATTTTTCTCAGATATAACATTCCAAGATAAACAATATGAAACCAATCAAAGTAATTTCAAGTTGCAATAATTCCTTAAGTTTCTAGACATTTTGTTTATTTTTATTAGATACAGAACTCAGTTATCTGTAATACCATTTTAATTTACATTAACGCAAATCTTATATTTTTATTAATAATACCACTATGTTATTTTGTTTTTATCCAATTTTAAACTGCAGTCAAAATTATCTATAAATTAATCCCAATTAGGCTTAAGATTAATTTTATAGACAAACCCTTCGATCGATTTTACATACCAACAACGGACTATTATAATCGTCTTTCACATACAAAATGGCCAGCTTGGAAAAAGTTTTTAAGTATGGCAACCCATTATAAAGGTCATCTTTGTCAAAATCTTTGTCCCATTTGGATTGACAACATGAAACTTACTACTGAATGGATTAATGAAAACATGCATATAGAAGAAGAATATGCCACTTTTGTTTTTCCAAGAAACTCTTTTTATAAGAGTATTGATAAATCAATAAAAGGGTCTGAATCTGAGGATGGATTGAAGAAACTTATGCTTAAAACTTTTTTGGATATATTGATGGCACCTGTCAGTATTCGCAATTTTAAAGATAGGCTTTTTAAGCATAATATTACAAACCTTGATTCAAGACAACTAGTCATACAGCATATTCATAGCTTATACAGGAGTTACATAAATGTTTCGTTCGGTTATAGACACCAACCAACAATTTATAGCATTTTAAAGATGAATAGTTTAGCTTTAGAACCTAAGGAACCCAACTGGCTTAGAGGCTTGAGAAATTCCAAAGTCTTGAATTTTAAGAATAATTGTCTTTTTTCTTCATTTTTTCGAGAGTTTGAAATTGTTGAAAATTCTTCAAAGACAGATGATCAGATTTTTGAAAATTTTAAGCCAAGGATCTATCATCTTTGACCTGAAACTCATTCAGGAGTATTTAAGAATTTGGGTTTTTGATTCTGTTTACACTGAATAAATCAGATATTTTAATCCAAGTTCAACTTATTAAGGAGTGATTTCACAAATATTTACTGTTTAAATTTCATAATTAGATAGATCAATTAAAATTTAATTAAGATAGAGCTGACAGTGTGGATTGGTTTCTTATTTTTAATTTAACTCATGCTTTATATTGCTCAATAAATTATTTAATTAGCACATTTTAGACATAAATGTTGCTCAATAAGCAAATTGGAGTTGGCAATATTTATACAATTCGTCTCATTAAGCTTGTTAATTGCACAGTATCGTCTAGTATAGGTAGTGCTTAGTCACCTCCCGTTGAAGATCTAACATTATATAAAATTAAAGATAGATTCATGATTTAAACACTAAAACCATTGATTTTTTCCTTCAATAGAGTTTAAAACAATTTTCTACCATAAAATAAAATTCTAAAATATACTCACTGAAGATCAATCACACTGAAATAACATCCCATTTTTATTATCACTTAGAATTCATTCATACTTGACTAGCTAACCGTTTATTAGTTAATCGACAATTTATTTTTAAGACCACAAAACTTGGAATGAAATCATAAATCATTTTGAAAGCTGCTTTAAAGTTGTTTATAAATTCTTTGTCCAGCCATTTATTTAGATGCATCGATCATTCAAAGTTTCGATTGGTTTTGGAAAAATACTTATATTTTGTTGCTTTTAAATTGATTAAATTTACATTTTAGTGTCCAACACATACTATCTATCAAAGAAACGATTAGTCCATTTAAAGCTACATTAGAGAAAATTGAAGATTTTTCCACTTAGCCTTATTATAATTTTAGCTGGAAAGATAGCTTCATAGTGATCACTGGATCGGGTAGTGTATATATAGTGGACTGTGACAAACTTATAATCTAACGAGTTTCTAGTTAACGTCCTGAGAGTATTATAGCTAACTAGTGAGTTATTATGCAACCTATTTGTTGCTATAATTATTACACAACTAGTAAAATTAGTTATACGTGGTGAGTGTTTGTACTAATTAGTTATTCCACGAGGAGATATCGGGAAGAGTGTTTTCCTAGCTAGTTAAATTAGTGAAGATCTGGGCTGGAACTTGTGCATTAGCTAGAGACTATCAATTATAATCAGGAAGAATGTTAAAGAGTTTATTAGGTTCAGTTTAGTGAAAAATAAAATTATATAAGAATTTGGGTAAATTTTTATGTATTCGTAAATGCTTCAGTTGTTAAAATAATATACTCTCCTTTCTTTTTTCTTTTATTTTGGGATGAATCTTCAAAAATTAAGATTTTTGGCATCATTGAAATCCAAGAGATTCGAGCACAGTCTTTGCAAAATCCTTGCCTTAACGCTTAAATACCATTTAGATTGATTTAGTTGCACTCTAGTGTGGTAGCTACAACATATGTCTACAATTTCTTGCTGAAAATATTTTTTTAATTGCTTAGTTTTGCTCATTATTGCTTAGGCTCGTGAAATTCCGCCTATTCTAGCTAATCCTGGCCTGTCCACTAGAATTACTAGTATGTTAAGATTGTGATGGAGAAGGCTAGTCTACATACATTCCATCTGGTTTTATTATTAAATTCCATATTTTTATTAATGTAGTCGATTCCAAGTAAATTGCAACCATACCTATTATTCAGGTGTAATTATAGCACTTTGAGTCCCTAACAATAGAAGTATACTTAATTTAATTCAGAAAATCTATCAAGCAAAGCATAATAAATTCACACGATTTTCTGATTCGTTTCTCAAATTTATGATTCATTAAGGCTCACATGATCTAGGTTGCGTTTAGAATGTTAAATAGATTAGTTTTATCTTACTAAGCATAATAATCGGTACAACAGTACCTGTTATATTAGATACATGCTAAGTTGGTACCAACGAGCCTTTTATTCAGGACCCAAACTTAAGGTAGCGTGATACATTGATTATGTTAGATGTAACTTCAATTACAAAGTTTATAATATGCTTTTGAAATTTAAAAGCTCTAGTTTCCTTATTTAAAACCTAATTTTAACTAAATAACATCAGAGTTAGGTTGAATTATCCTCACGGTCTACTCGTATTGAAGTTTTTAATTGCAATTTTGAGTTATCTAGCAAACAACTTATCGATTTAAACAGTGCTTTTAGGTAAGTAGTTTATCTAGAACTTGACAAATTGCTATCTGCCCTTACCTAACTTTTGGTTTCTTGATACGAAATTGAGAAAGCCTTAAATTTGTTCCAGAAATTGGGTTCATGAATCTCAAGCTCCTATGTAATTTAAAACCCATCTACTTGGCTGAGACTGAAATCTACTATTATTACCTCCAAAATATCCGAAAGCTTAACTTTAGTACCAGTTGTAAACTCATTCTAATTTCCAACTATCATTTAATGCATGTTTATTATGAAATCTCTATTTGCCTCAGGTATAGCCACTAAAAGTAAGCCTCATCAAGTGTTTCTATTACTAACTAGTTTATATGTAAGTGGACAATAAACTAATTGTTTTGAGGTTTATTTTAATCATTTACTGAAGGAAATATTAAGATTTATTCAATCCATTTCATTTTAAGTAATAAGAACGAAACTAAAATGCATTCATGATTAGGTAGACTTTATATATTTAATTAATTTATCTGTCAAATTATTTTTGAATATAAGCTAATCATTTGCTTAAAAGTCGATCTTGCTGTCACGCCTATTTGTGCTATCCAACTAAGCTTCTGTAAAATCAATGTTAAATTTTATTGAACAGTTCATACACCCTAGAAAGTAAATGGGGTTGAATTGGGTCACATTCTTTCTTTCTATTAAAGTTTTCGGAATTACTTCTAATCATTCTATTTTAAAATGCTTAATCAAATGGCTGCTTGGAGTAATACATATATTATCTAGTAACTTTATTTGAACCAACTATCTTATATTTGTTTGGTAAAATGATTTTGCAGGAGCAGCATCTAGCATTAAACACGTTTATAGAAATTAATCCTACTTTTCAAAACCTAATAAATGAAAAATTGGGTATAGTTTCTCTGCCTTCAAATAAAACTCGTTTTGGATCTTAATAAAAATGTTCTTGAATTTCAACTAATTCGAACTTCAAATGAATTGTGTAATATCTAACTTTGAGTACCTGTTTATTTCTTATTAACTTATTATTCATTTTCCTCACTAAAAAAATTATTTCCTAAGACCTGAATCTATTACAGAATCTGACTAAAGGTGTAAGCGTATTTTATTTAGTAGAACTAATAGAAAAATCTCTTGAATTTGCAGTTAAGTTTAAACTCTAAATTTCTATTTTGCATTTTATTGTATTTGAAATATTTATAAGAATGAATTTATTTTGAACAAGAGAGCGTTACAGTGAAACTCAATATAAATTTAGACACTCTTTACGACGGATAATTTTAATTGAATTAATTGATAAATTCAATATAAAATTGAAAAGCTCTTGCAGGATAAAACTTTTACATCATGAAAATTTTTGAAGAACTTTGAGAATTAATTAAAAAAATTTATTAGATAGGTAAATCATCAATGAATCATCAAAGGCACTTTTTCAACTTACTAATCTTATCGATTTTTACATTATGGTCATTATTAGAGCTAAGAATTGCAACACTTAGTAAGTATGAGTACAAAATCTTATTTTAATTGCATTTTTTCTTAAAGATCAAATTCACTAAATAAACTTATCCCTAATTTTATTTGAAATTTGAAATTCAGCCAAACTTCAATGGGGAAGGATTTTAAAATTAGAAAGAGAATCAGTTTTATCTCTTTCCAAAATAATTTTGGATGCACATCAATCAGAAGCATCTCGAATAGATCCAAACTCTAATGAGCCATTAATTGCATCGAGTTATTTTATAACTATAAAAGATGATATGGATGAGCAATGGAATTATTTTTTCAATAATTATCTTGATGCCAGTGAGAAGCACACCATAGGAGTATCTACAGCTTCTAAGGTAAAGAAAAGACGACATATGTACTTCATGTCTATTTAAATAATATCTACCAAGGAAAATTGTCATCTGACCTTTTGATCAAATATAATGAATCCCAATTAAATAAGTGAAACTAATTAGCTTTCCAAAAATGTAAATAATACGTTTTTAGGATGTTCAAGTTGTCAGTGAAAAGACTCAGTCATGGTTTAAAAACAATTGTGATAGTTTGCTACAAGCTTTTATAAATCAAAAACATAAGAAACATCGGGAAAAAATAAAAGAATATTATACTAGCAATAGGAAATATATAATGGCAGTTGTGAAAAGCTTTTACATAGAAGTATATGGTCGGTTTTGTTTAATTTAAAATATCATTCATATAGTTATAGTTTTATATTTTAAAATCGTAAATCAGAAAAAATGAAGGAGCATAAAAGTTTTCCTATCACCCCGTCCTACAAAAAAAGTACTTCTAATATTTATATATATCCTTTTTAAGCACAGTAGAATTTGATATGTGTAACAATTTTTAAAACTACTTTCTTCAAATTCAAAACACAGGTACTCTTGAGTTTGATCTTTTTTGTTTCGAATTTGATTTTTTTCTCAGTTGCCATTATTTTAAATATGGAAGGTCAATACGAAAGTGTAAAGGTATATATGGGCTCTAAAGATGAATTTTTACTAAGTGATCTCGATTTATTTCGGCGAGCAGAAACTATCAATCTATTTTCTAAAGATGAATTAAGCCTTGTTAAAACATATTGTAACTTGTTGAAAGATGCTCTTATTAGAGTTGATGAAAGCTTATGCCAGCAAATAACAAATGTGTCGAAAAAATGTGATTTATCTATCAGTAGAACTTATTTTCATCTGGAACTAAGACCTGAAGCATGGTATCCTTGCTTCAATACAGAGAAAAAATCTGGAGATAGAACCAATTACATCTCACTTATAAGGTGCTACCTGAATACCATCAAAGAAAATCATTTCAACGAAAGTGGTCTTGCAAAGGTTGAAAAATTTTTAAGATTAGTTGATGAATATTTCATCCACAATCATGATGAAGAAGAATTTAAAGAACCAATACATTTTTTGAGGAGATACTCTGAGTTTACTTTTCTCAAATACGTAGAAACGAATATATTTTCAAAGAGATACAGACAAAGTTATAAAATCCTGACACGACCTCAAAAAAAAATTAATGGTACCTTTTTATCAGTTCCAGATATTTTCAAGGTTGTAGTTCTCAAATCAATTATAATAGGTAAATAAAAAATTTTTATATCATAAATTATTGATTATTGGGATCTATAAAAATTGATTAAACAGGAAATAGCGTTTTCTTGCTTTCCTTTGAGCTACGTAATTACTTATATTGATAAACGATACTTTAATAATTAAAATGCTTATAGTTTAGGATATAAATATGTAAAATTACAGATACACTGCTGTTCGAAGTTGTTACTGTTATGGACCAATCAATTAAGCTTATGTCAAGATTTATATCACAGCTAAAACAATTACAAAAGGAGACAGTACCTGGATTTGACTTATTTAGGTTTGATATGAACAAATACAACAACTTAGAGCAATGGTATATAATCAGAAAGTACTTTTTGTGCGAATTAATTCCAAATATCATAATGTTCCCAACGTTAGGATTAACTGTAAGTCATCCTTGTATATAAATTGAACAAGTTAATTTGAAGCAAAGTTATAGAGATTATGAATTAACTTATTTAATTAACAAATTAGGATAGGATAACATTTATAGAGTTGATTGAAGATACCATAATAAAAGAATTTTCAACTGAATTCTCCAAATGGGGAAATGGTGACAAACTAGAGTTACAAGAGCGATTGATGAGCCATAAAAATGAATTTATGGACGGTGTTCTTTACAGAGTTTATGTTTACACATATGGTTAGCTAGAATTTAGTTGATTAATCCTCCTATAACAAGTTCAAACATTATTTCAGAATTAAACTTTAGAGGATCACAAAATATCAAAAATTATGGTAAACCTCTAATGATTAATTCATTTTGATTATTTAAAATTAAATTTATAACTTTTGTTCAGTAAAATTCACTTTTTTAATGGAACCAATCTCAGTATTACTTTACAACATATTAGATGATCGTCAATTTATTAGTATACCCGGTGACACTTGGCTATCCCTAGACCCAATTAATAATTCTATACCGAATTTGTTAAGAGAATATACACACATGTTTAAAAACAATCCTCTTCCGTCTTGGTTAGCTGGCAATATCTATAATGATCAGTGGATTTTAAACAATTTATGTGTTAAAAGAAAATTTAACGAATTGAGTATTACACAAGAGGCGTTTTACAAGCATCTCAAGCTTCCCCCACTCATGGGAGCTAAATCCAATCAAATAGTGCTTAATTCTATATTGAATTTATTTGTTAGGGCGATCACTACTATAGATAACAATATCATAGATGATATTTTTGTTACACCAGAAGACAAACAAACTAGGCTTCAGATTCAGAAAATCATACATAAGCATTATATAGAGGTTATATATAATTCACGAGGTTTTGGTCATATTTCTCATGAAAGGATTAATGTACCAAATTACCACGATATATTGGACAAGAATTTACTACATATTTACATAAATAGGCCAGAATGGTTCGTTAAAGGTTATCATAAATCAATCAGTGACTCGGATGTCTCAGCATTCTTTTTTAGAACATTTATAGTTGATCAGACACTATAATTGATCTTATCGAGAGTAGTTTTAGGTCTTACAGAAAATGAGCTAAAAGTTATAGCCAATATTAGAATTAACAAATTAATTTCCAAAGAATAAATATGCATGCCTACAAGTTGAGAATGGACATACAAATTAATTTTCATCTAAACATTTAGTTCAGGGTTTGAAGTAGTATAAGCTTATAGCTATAAATCATTTTTATTAATTTTTCCCTTATCAAATTATAACTTTGAGCAAAAGGGTGAAATTTTAATTTTAAAACTAGAGATTTGATTAAAGTTTCCTAGAAATAAGCGTAAATGGTTGATGTAAATAATCAACCAATGATAATCATTTAAGACAGATTTGTGTTAGCTCGTTTGAGGAATGTCACTATAAATTAGATTCGACTTATTGAAGAATATGAAACATAGGCAAAAATTATAACATTATTTAGCTTTTCAAATTTATTGTTTCGAGTGTGATACCTAGTCGAAAATAGCAGGATATATTATTGATTATAGTTTTAATAGGTGATATATAACACTCATAAGGTGTGTTAATAGAAACTTGAAAAAATTAGTTTAGAGCACTCATGAAACCTGTTGTTTAGGAGAATTAAAATTTTTCAAAAATATTTCTATAAAATACGCACTCTAAAAAAATAAAAGTTTATCTGGGAACAAAATGCTAATTTCTAATTTTGATGAAAGGCACTTTTGTTTAGCAGGTGTATGAGAGTAACTGAGTTGATTCTGGTTGTTTAAAGTCATTTCCTTACATGACCTTTAATTTAAGCTGCTAGATATTGGAAAAATAAACTAAAGTTTTAGTAACACATATATTCATCCGAATTCATAACTTCTAAGCTAAAGTGATAATATATTAAAACTCTTGTGTAACATTCGGGATCTCCGAAATAAAATGTGCTTCAATAAACAAGTACACATTTCATTCATTGCTAATGATTCAGATGTCCAGTCTAATGATAATAAGTTGGTAAAGCAATTATGAATAAAAAGACTTTTTTGCAGTTTTATAAGCAAAATTATTGAACAGTTCATGCTGGTATATAGAACAATTAAACAAATGAAACATTCTAGATTTAATAATATATCTTTATAACGTCACTAGCTATTAAACCTGCCTAATAATGACTAGATTTCAAGTATTTGTCAATTGTGCTAGAAATTTTAAAAGGAGGGAGGAACATTTGAATTATTTGAGCTTTAGTTTTGAATGAGTGTTTTTAAGTTATATTGCACTTTTCTTCATATTGTATTCCGACAGTATATAAATGAAGTTTAACTCGTGAATTCATTTTTTACCTTACAATTGTTAAAACTAGATTCATTTATATATTTTATAAATGATTCAACTTGATAATTTCTTGAATTTATAAATGCATATGTTAAGTTTAAAACTTAGTATCCTACCTAATGCAAAAGAATTTTTGTTTTTGTGAACTTTTTTTTAACTAATCTAATAAAATTTCAATGATAAAGTATCTATCACTGTTTCAATCTATATCAATATTCTAAGTTTTAAAATTAGAAATGCAAGTTTTGCTAATTCAATCAAGGCTGAAAGCTCAAGATTAATGTTAGTCTATCTTAATAACCAAGGGAATCACTTAAAAATTCAAATTTTAGGGCCTGAATTGTTATTTTTTAATTCGTTTGAGTTGTGATGCTTTATGAAAGTTCTAAAACCTTCTGCCAAGTAGATCCAGAAATTAAGGGAAAAATAAACTGATTCAGATTGCAACAATAAAAGGTATAAGTTAAAAGCAAATGAAAGCATCAATTGATGTTTATTTAATCTTAATGCTAATTTACTTCAATTATTTCGATTGCACAGCAGCGCTTGACTGGAATTCATTATATGTGAACCCTCCTGGAGTTTTTAATATGCTACATTTGTGAGATTGGGCTTACAAATGTCTACGAAAATCGACACACTATTTCTTTGTTTTCCATCATTACTTGAAAACTGTTTTCTAAAATCAATATTTTCATATTATTGATTTAAGAATTAATCCCAAATTCCACATTGCCTTGTAATTGCTAGTATCCATTCAATTTTTTTCAAATTTTTGTTTATAATTGGGTTTATTTCTTTGCTTCACTGATTTATTATTTAGCTTTTCAGTTAGAAATTGCTTTAATGATCCCCGTACTCATTTTAATAATAAGTCTAACTTAGTTTCAAAGCACTTTAATATGGTATAAGAGGTTCCTCAACAGTTTTAGCTATCATTGTAGGACTTGACGAAATTAAATTTAAAGAATTAACATTGCTAATTGCAATTCTCTAGTTTTTGAGAAATGAAGAGTGAAGATTATATAAAGTTAAATTTATTAATCCCAATGCACTTTATGTTTGAAAATTATATATAAACAAAGGGGGATCTTCACGCTCTAACTCATTAAGATATATCTTTTACTAATGTACTACGCACAAAGATAAAATATACAATTTTAGTCCCTAGTTACTTAATAAAAATTTCAGATTGTAGCTACAGGATAGTAATCAGCTCAAAAATCTTCAATTTCAAAACGTATAGTTATATTAATTTGTTTAAGTTTACAACTTTTTCACTTATTAAATCCAAATCACATGCATTGTGATTTGTTTATTAAATTATTTTTTATTGTTTTAAAAATTTCTAGCCCTTGTTATAACAACCACTTGATATATAATTAAATCCCGCTAAGTTATTCAATCAGATAATAGATTAGAAAGTTTTAGCTTGTACAAAGATATTCTACTTGATATCCCTCAAACCAGTTATACAATGCAGAGCTTCATTTTACTCCTTATCTCCTACTCTGTTCTGGGTTGCAAATGTTTCAGAAGTCCTCAGTCAGGTATAACTATGGAAAAACAGAATTTAATAGTCTCAGCTTTATCTTATTTTGTTTTTAAGTTAGAATTTTTATAATAAACATTCCTCTTTAGATTTACAATCAAGAGAAAAGCTGTTGATCAAGAGTAGCTATAACTCAATGGTTGAAAGCAATTCAGATTGTTTAAATTCTGTTCAAATTAATGTTGGTGTTGTGATAATTAATGACACAAAGCTTGCACCTGGAAACCAAATCATCAATCAAATATTTTTCTTTGTCACCTCGATTTTAACTCATGTACTATCACGAAATAAAAACAGTAAAATAGCTGTTATAACGACCAAAAAAATACTGAATAATAATAATGCGCAAAATCTTAGAACAGAACTAGAAAAAAGTACAAGTTTTAAATTCAATGATCCTGAATACAATTATCTCAATTATTTTTTTGGAGATTTAAATAAAATTTTAACTCCCACGTTTGATGGGCAAGGAAAGAACTTTTTAATTGTTTGTGCACAAGACTCGTTCGAACAACCGAAATCTTCGAGTTCCTTTAAATCAAGTCCAGAGTTGTTAAGAAATTATATATTCAAAGCAAATACTATAGTGAAAGACTTGAAATCAATTTTTGTGCTCTTTGGTGATGGTAGTAGGGGGTTTTTGAATTATTCTTATGGGAGCTCATTCATCAAAGATTTGTTGGATTGTCGGGAAAATGATTATAATATTTGTCATGGATTTTTTAAATTTCAAGAACTCGGATCAGACAGAACGAAAAACGAACTTGTAAATGTTTTCTGTAGCGATTCCAATAAGCCAAACAAAAGATCCGTATGTAAAGATTTTTCAATTCATGTCCTAACAACTATTTCTGTGGAAAATAAAGTTAAGTATGACAATATGAAGTATATTTATCTAAGAGCTATTAGAAATATTATAGAGGAATTCAAATTGGGAATAGTGCGAGGTTCTCGCTTAAGTGTCTATAAGGCTATAGGAAAAGGCAATATAAATGCTAATGTCATTCGTATATTCTATGATGATTCATACAATTCAATGAAAGCGTTTACAAATACAGATGAAACTACAAAAGATGGTCAAAATCCTGATCCATACTTGAATATTTTTCAAATTCATTTAAACATATGGAGAGAAAGAAATAGGGATGTGAAGTATTTCGTTGTAATTTTCCTTCATGGTTCTATAATTTATCAATACTATATAACAAGATACGAATATCCAGAAATAAAAAATTATAAAATTTCAGCCAAGAAATTAGCTACGGAGATGACTAGGCTCAGAGAATATGGTTTACACATAACATATTTTGTCGTAGAAATAGGAATACCTAAAAGAGGTTACTCCTTTTATAATTTTGGAGAGGCTTTTATAAGGACAATTACCGGTTGCAATGATGGCAGCCTTGCTGATTGCAAAAATTACATGTATATTGAGACGTATAAATTGAATTCAAAAGAATTAATCGATGCCCTTACCTACTATGCCTGTGTTGCCCATTTCGAAAATAAATTTGAAAAGCAAACAAAAGATATTACTTTTACTTCAAACGTCAAGGTTTTATATAGCCTTTTCATCAGCTGTAGCTTTTTGAGTTTCATTAGCATCGCTTTGCTATTAGTCATGTAGCACAAAAAGTGTTGATAAATTTTTAGTTTAAAATAATCTTTTAAGTTTTATAATTTGAGATTATCATGCCTTTCTTTAGCCTTTTGCCTACTTAAGATACAGAACAACTTCTTAATTTTTTTTTTCAACAAGCTTTCAAATCTTTTTAGATTCTACTCTTTTTCCCCTTTTCAAGACCATGCTGATGAAATATTTGTTTCTTTTCTTAAGTGAACACTTTTACCAATAAAAAATTGCCCTAAAACTAGTTATAAAAGTAGGCCATAAATATATTGCTTTCGAAATCATTTTTCCATTCCCTAAAGCTATTTTAAAAAATAATAATTCCTTTAAGGAAACTAATTGACTATTAGTCTCACTGAACATAAATAGAAATCTTTCATCAATTAGAAAAGCTTTTTCATAGCTCTCTCAACTTTTATGTTTTTTAATAAAAGAAGCCTTGGAACTCAAGATTAGGTTTTGAATATAATAAATGACAAAAGTCCCAAGGACTTGATTATTGGATCACCTAGATGATTGAATGCCACCTAGATGATTAACTGTGTAATACTAAAACACAGAAGTTGCATTACTTTTTTAAGTTGCATTGTTTTTATTCTTTATTGAGATTTATTTTAACTGATCCTGACACCAGAACATGTGTGAAGTATAGGCTATGTGTTGAAACTATCCTATTTGAAAGAAACGAATATCGGAACACTATTTAGAATATAGGAATTAATTAAATAACAAGGTTCATAATTTTTCAGATACTCAAAGCTTTGAGCTGATTAGATTGAAATTGTTTTACCCAAGACTACTATAATACTAAATTTTGAGAAAATTGACTACATATGTCAGCGACTCTATTTAGAAATGTTCTTTTGCTTAATCCTTTATGGGAAAGCAAGTTTAGGCAATATGACTGATACATTATAGCAATAGCAACATCTAAATTACACATCCCGAGGATATCATAAAAACGTTATAGCTAAGTTAAAATTTGCAAATTCGATGAGTTTTACACGATTTCGATTTGACTATGAAATCTTCTCTCAATAGTAAGCAAAATGAAAAGCAATAAGTCCTTGAAACAAAAATATATGCACCCTTTAATTACAAATGTGCTCTCCTTTACATTTGTATAATTATGCGACTCAGACAATTTATAATAAAACAAAAAACTTTTCAGACTACTTATATATATCTAGTACAAATCTTGCACAAACTCGCACAACTTAATACATTTGAATTTATAAACCCTAGAGCCTTTGTCTTTAAAATTGTTATTAAAAACAAAAATTAATTTTCATAATTGTGTTATAGTTCTTTTAAAATTACTTCTTTTATCAATTTTCATAGCTTAAATAATAAAGAAAAATTACTCAAATGCTTCACTTGAAGCCACTTTGCATAATTGATTATTAAAGCTAAAGTACTTTTGTGTGGCTTTAGGTTAGAGTCATAATGCAATAAAAGTTTAAGGTAAGAATGCTATATGTTTAGAGTACAAAAGTTGTACACTATGATAACTGGATCAATTAGTAAGTCACAAAATAGCCTTTGATTACCAAATGGTGCAATTAATTTTAGATTTAGATGTGTCAGCTCGTTGTCTCACAATGTGCTATGGATATCAATCTAAATATATGTATTAACAGTATGAGCTAGACTATAATATATTTCAATTGTTTCCAAATGTATTCAGATGGTCTGGTATACATGGCAATGTACATTTGGTACTTTAGATAATTTTCAAATGTGGATTTGATTTGTGTGTGAAACATGCGAAATTGTATTTGTTGAAAATTACGAGAAAGAAAATCAATGTTTTTGTGACTTTCAAGCTATCTATGTTGCTTTGATATATTTGAGAGTGATATTTCACAGATTATCACATGCTTGTATAGTTCCCAATAATTTGGAGAAGTTAGTAATTTCCCAAATGAAAATCTATGGAATTGTACCTTGAGGAATTTTCGAAATGAGAATACTCACTGTCCTTGTGTTTTAAGCTTTTTAGTCGAATATTTTTTTATGAATTTGAATAAATTTTTTTTAAGTACAAGAAGTATATGAAATGTTTTTGTGGAATTGGAGATATCAAATTTCTTATATTTGGTCATAAAAATTGCGAAAATGTGTTTTTGGTAAATTTTTTTTTTTAAGCGGTAAATATAACTATTTTAAGATTAGAAATTATAATTTGATATTTCTTAACAAATCATAAACTTATATTTACAAAGCAAGGGATATGAAAACCTGTGAGTTGTTGAGAAATTGTAGCTCTAATTTTCATAATAAAAATGTCTATATTCCGAAATAAAGTTTTTAAAATGAAACAGGTTTCTCACTTTATAGCAATTTTAGGATATTAAAGATAGTATTTTGTTAAGTCTATAAAATGTGTAGAATGTATTATAAATTCGTCACACTTATCTTTACATTCCATTTCACATCTCTCAAGTTCTAGAGGTAACAAAAGGGGGAAATAGGGGCATTGAGTGAAATAAGCTTCATCAAAGCCTTTGTTTTATTATTTCGTGCAACAGTAAATATTATTGATATATCTGGGGCAAATGTCAGATTTGGATTCACTTACGTCTTTATTCGATTTAGGCTTTTTTACTGCGAATAACATGTAAATGTGCATTAGTGGCATCTGTTGCTAATTTATGTATTTTTTAATTTTAGAGGATTTAAATCTAGTTTAAGTATCATGAATTATTTATATTGCTTCATATCGAGATACATTATAAATGAAATTTTGATTCTCCATCCTATTGGGTAGAGCCACTATGGTAAATCTAGCAATACTCTTTTAAGATGCGAGCTAGGTATATAAAATATAAGCATTAATGGGCAAATAATTGTGTATTTCCTATCTACATAATATTAATATAACATATGAACTCGACCTCTTTGTTGAAATAATTAAATTTTATGCTTTGGAATTTACATTAAGATAAATTTTATGTTTGTATATGTATCGAGGGTGAAATTAGTTTGAGCTTTGAGGATAATTAAAAAATTTTAGCTTCTGGCTATTTAGTGGAAATTAAGTGATTCCTTAGTCTCTGAGTTGTATTCACCTTTATAGATCAATTTTCATTGTGAGAATAGCTCTTTGAAAATGATAAGGCCTTCAAGTCAAATAAAAATTGTGTTGCTATTTGTAAATATGTAGGATGCCAATTAAAAACATTAGGTGAGAACAGAAAATGCCTTATGTTGTTAATGATTTAAGCAAAATCGTTTAATTATTATATTTAATCCCTAGATATTTGATTACCGGTCAGATGAGGATGCACTTAGCTTTATTAGAATTAACGCAAAAGGTAGTTATGAATGGCTCAAGGAAATTTTTAAGGCCTATCTTATTTATGAGTCTATAATTTCCCCAGTAACTCTTCAAAATCATGATACGGGCTACTATATCACTTCAGTTAAAATTATTTCAATTATAGAACAAGAAATAGAACAATGGAATTATTTTGTGGCTAATTATTCAAGGAAAAGTGCAGATATCCTGACAGTGGGGAAGATTCATGCTCTAGAGTGCTTGAGTTCTTGATACTTAAGTACACTTCACCTAAGAAAGCCCTTAACATAATTAAATTAAGTTTATACATTATTCTTAATATTTGTCTTCGATTAAGAAACCCTCAAATTTTTATAAGCTTTTTATTAAAAACTATATTCAGCATGTATCTGTAGACGAATTTACCAATCAACTCTTCCAAAGCTATGCACATTGGGTTTATAAAACTGAGTTGGAACTTAATAAACTTTTAGCTCTAGACGTAGCTGTAAATGTGCATTAGGAAATCTACAAACAAACTTGCATAATTATGTCTAATTAGTTCCGTTGAATAAATATAGGATTCCTTATTATTTTGACAGCTTAAGTTAAGAATTATAGCATGTCATGCAAAAAATATAAAATTGATGCAAAAATAAAAAAATAGGCAAGTTTATTTCCAATCTGATTTTAAAAGAGGTGATTTATAGGGATTTATTATAAAATTATATAATATAACATGTGTTTAGAACTAAAGGTGCAATAATACTTTCCAAAATCATAAAATTGTTTGTATTTATATTTGACTTTACAAACAAATATTGCAAAAGTTTATTTGAAAATTATTCTTCAGTTGCTATTCTCTTAATGATGTAGGAGTGTAAACTTTGAAGGGACGGGTTACTTTCAACCAAACCTTGAAGCTTTCTTGAATGCTGAGCTATTCAATAAATATACTGGGGATACTGATCAAAGTCTCATCAGAAAGCATTATCAGCTATTCAAGCGATTGCATAGTTCCCATAATGAATTACACAAATTTCGGATGAACCTGAAAAAGGAAACTATCTATAAAATGAATATATTATAAACTAGAGCTAGACCCTTAAATCTGGGGTCTCTCTTATCTAGAGCTAGTAGGGTGGAGTGATCATAATTCTGTGCTAGGGGTACAATCTAATAATAAAGCACAACTAAGTTTAGATAGAATAGATTAAAGTCATTTGGAAAATTGTAAGACCCTCAAATGCCCTAGTATGACGGGCGGTAATAAATGTGCTGCTAATGATAGGTCCAACTTCAAAGCAATAGAATGTTAAATATTATTCTGATCCCCATTATTTGGATATTGATCCTGAAATAGCTGAGGATGATCCAAAGAAACTCTTTAAGGAACCCTATCTCAAACATCTAGAAACAGTTGCTTTTGGCAAAAAGAAAAGACAGGTTATTAAGACAGCAATGAGTGAGAGAACAAAGTTTTAAATGAGATATTTTGAAATCCCTGAAATTTTTAAGGTTATAGTTATGAAGAGCTCAATGATTGGCTAGGTTATTGGACTCTAAATGTCGACTTGTTCTTTTCTAAAGCATTGATGTATGTTGTTATAAGATAAACATATGTATCCACATAGCTTCATAATTAAGCTCTAAGCAATAAAATTCTATTATTGATGAAGCTAATAAGTGCCTATTGAGTTTTATCACTCGATAAGGACCAAACTATGAACTTAGTAGAAGACATTGCTATAAATCTAAATAAAATTGGCTTTCAGATAATGACACTTTTAAAACTAATTACGCAAATGAGAGTCTTTAAATTCAATGTCAGCTTTTGTATCAACCTAGGCATTTAAACAGATAGCCTATATAAAAGATGGCTTCGATGCCTTTTTAATTGGTAGCACTGGACATGAAATTGGATAAATGGAATTTTATCAAAGTAGCTTTTATCAAGACAATGGGAGCACCTGTAAACCTTGATGATAATAAACATAAAACAAATAGACTTAAGATAATAATAATGATTCTAAGAACATTATAGCCTAAAGGTCTACTAAACTTTTACAAATTTAAAGAAAACTTTTGTTTGTTGTGCGTTTTAGGGTTTTGAAAACTACTGCAATTCACTACAAAGAACTGCTTCATATGAGATCACAGCTATATATTCCATATTAGTGAATCAATCTGCAAGCTTAGTTTATCAAGCGGTATGATATAACAAAAATGAATTTATTGATTGTTTTATTCAGAAGCTATCCCTGTATTCATATAGTAAGAAGTAGATAGCTTAGTTTTGTAGTAGTACAACATAATAAAAACCAATTTTAAAAGGAATAGAGCAATGGATGATAAGATCAAATAATCCAAGTATGTTGACATTAAATTTGTAACTTATTTAACATTTTTGCCTTAATGTTAACACTTTATGGCACATGACAATAGAATTAAGTGACTTATAAGTTGTTTAAAATTTCCAGTAATAATTTCCTTTATACCGAATAAAGTAATTGCTACAATGACTTTTAAGCGAGAAAGTAATTTCACAGCTATCACAGATTTTTTTAGTTTTAATTTCTGTTCTGAAAACCTTGACGATCCAACATATTGAATAAAATACTTTGAAAAATTCAATAACAAGTTTCCACCTTAGGTCCTAGAAAATTATAAGATGGTTGATTGGATTAAATACAATTCAACTTTCTATTTTAAAAAACAAATGGTTATTGTGCCATAAAAATTATTCTATGAATGTGTAAAATTGCCAATAGATAACAAATATCACTGTGATGAGCTTTTTTTAAAAAGTTTAAAAAGTGATTTTGCCTTAAATTTAGATTTGCTGCTCAAAGAATCCCATAATTTCGCTAACAGTAATTAATGTATTTGATAGAAGTAAAGAACTTAGTGGTCAGGAATTGATAGTGCTCCAACAGGAACTGTAACTTGAACACACAATAGATATGGTTTTGCACACGATTTAAGAGCTAAACCTTTACTGGATTCGAATTTATACGACCTAAAAGTTGTGGAGTCAGACTGGTATGAAATTTTGATGGATAAAGGAATGGCCAAAAAACCAAGATGATCATCAATACCAGCTCTACTTTTTAGGGACTTTCAGGTTTTTCTTATAAGAGACACTGAAAAGCTAGAATTAATTATTTAATTCAACTAGTGAATAAGAATTCTACCTAATTAAAAATATTCAATTAAATTTATTTCTGACTATTATTATTCTAAAGTGTTTTAATATAAACTAATGACTCTTTGTAAAGCTTAAGTGAAATACTTATTGTTGACTATTAATATTGTGGTCTCCAACCTACTGAGATCTCGAATATCTCAATTCGAAAAATTTTCATTGAGCTTGCACTTAGTTTTGTAGTTAAGTTTCCTTGGTCAAATATAATAGGCATAAAGCATCAAATAGTTTTTTATTATTGATGACATTTGTTAAAATTGACATGACAAGATAAAACCTCAACTTTATAGAGAAAGTCAAAAGTGTCGATTTGGTGTAAGCATGATTCACTTTACTTTATATTTGCTACCTTAATAGATTTGAAGATGCTACTTATTTCCCTTACAAGGAGATATAGCTATTTCCTTAAAGTTATCTAATGTTATGTAATGCAATAAAACTGTTCCAAGGAAGGCTTGTAATAGTTTTAATAGCTCAACAAAAATTAAGTTATTCGATTTTATAATTTTGATTTTCTTTAAATCAAGCTTTGATGGCTATCTTAGTGACAAAGGTACAATAAGATATATTTAATCAAAAATAAGGTGTCAGATATGAATGGTATATGGGCATATAAGAATAGAATTGTCCCAACGTATAAATTCTTCTTTACGGATAAATCAAATAAACTTTTGAGCTAAATTACTATAGTTAACCCTAAAAAAGTTTAGCTTATTGTTAATTTAGGTGGGGTAAAAGTGCGCAATTCCGTTATTATTAGACCCTCTCAAGCTATGCAATAGAGTATGAAAAGATCAATAATGTTAAAAGCAATTTTCGCCTAATTTTACCCTTCCCTTTTGATAAAGTGTTATGAAGAAATTTGACCGATCTAAGTAATTAAAATATATAAAAGCTAACTATAGGCCTAACTTGTAGATCCTCAACTTTCTCTTATGATAAGTGATGCATTATATTATTTCTATAAATAGCCAAGATACGCTGCAATGAATTATTAAAGTATTTATTCTCTACATTAGGCATTCAAAAAGTGTTCTAGTTTCATGCAAATAGGACTATAAACTTTAAAACAATCCTAATCAAAGAATAGGAAATATATTCAATGATTAATGCTTCAAGCTTTAACATTATATTTTAACCTCCACACTTCAATATCGTCCTTTGTTAAGCTTTATGATACTTAGAAAGCAACAATGATAGTATGCAATTTACCAATTACAAATTTTAAAATTGAATTTTGCAAATATAAATACTAAAATTCAGATTTTGCTTGCAAAAGGCATTATATTGCAATAATTTACATTTTTAGAACTTAGTTAATAGTTTATAATATCAAAATCAATAAAATTCATGCCGGAGTAAAATCTATATCAAAAAGTAGCTATTCAATAAAGTATCATCAAACAATCTTTAAATTTCATTAAAACAATTTATTTAATCATATATAAAACATTTCTAATGCATTAAAACAAGAATCAAGTTGCAAGAGACACCAGTAGGAACAAATCAGATTATTGGTGACACAACTAGGATACAAATGCTAGTAATAATAAGATATGACTTGTTATGCAAATTTTAAACGTTTCAATTTATAATAATTCTTTAAATTCCTCGGTAAGCGAGTATAATAAAGTAATTTAAAATTATCAAAATAATGCAAAAATTATAGATAAATCATAAGTACTAATTTTGAATTTTGGTATTCAATTGAGCTTTGAAATTAGCATTAAGCTAAACATAAGCTCAGAGCTATGAATAGTATAATCAAAACTAGAAAATCAAAATCAGAAAATCGATATCTTCCATAACTGAATAAGTAATTTGGGCTAACATGTCCTAAAGTCTCATTCGCAATACTTTATAGATGTTTAGCAAGCATGGAAAATTTTAATGTAAATCAAAGCAATAGTGTTTGAATTATACAATAATTTATAAAATTATATTGAGCGTGATTCTAGTTTCTTATTTTAATAAGATGGCCCATATCCTAATAGGTGAAAATTATTCAATGTGGCTTAAATTATTAATTTCGCATAAAGCATAGGTTTAACTAACACTGACAAATATATATAAGATATAATTTAGACCACAGCACTGAATAAGCGGTTTGAAAGATCCCAATTGAAATGACACTATCTCTTTTGAAAAGAATAGTGCCAATTCTTTGCCTCTCATACATGCTTTGATAATAATTAAGCTCTTAGATTTCACTAGAATATATTCTATTATGTGAGCTTGCTTAATTTAGAGTTTTAAGCTATATTCATCAACATGATAAATAAAACTAGACTTATGTGGAAATAAACTGTAGCTTAATGATACTATAGTGTAGAGCCATAATAACTTTTAATATGCTGATGTAAGTAAAATAATACATATACATGAAGGACATGGCATATAAATAAACAATCATTCTGGGTGATTATTCAAAAATAATCGAAATTATTCTCATTAAATCTGTTATAAATACGGTGTTTAAGGGAAATTTGTTTAATGTTGTTATATGTGAGATATTACAATTGTTAAAAAATTGTTTTCCTTAAATGTTATTTGTCTTACAAGTTTATTTCTTATCGACTAGTGCGTTGAGGTTAGTAAATAATCAAATTAATGCATAAAAACAAAATTAAAAAACACCTAAAGGCATTCCTGGGGGGCCCCAGCCTAGTACCCAGTATCTATATGCACACATACAAAAATTGACATGTATACACACATATAACACACACATTCTAACCTAGGTAAAGTATAAATTTGAGATGTATGTGGCTCAATAACACAAAAAATGATTGGAGGAATGTGAAGATTTCTGACTAAATGATAAAAAACTAAAAGAAAATATAAAAAATTTGTTAGTCAATTCCGAAAGATTAGGTTTTAATGTTTAATCAATCTATCCTCTTTTGGGGGTTATAAAAATAGAAAAAGTAAATACTTCATTATGATAAGCAATATTAAATCATAATATTATTCTTATTACACTATCCAATGAAGTATAACAACTTAGATATCTCATGATGAATAAAGAAACTGATAGAACAATGTGTGTATCAGTAGCAGTGTCTAGACTAAAGTTGAATATAATTTGGCTTAACCTTTCAATTAGGAGAGCCTAATGAAAATTCATTATAAAAGTACATTCTCAAGTAATCAAAGTTAATTACTTATGTTTGTAGTATAAAAGTTGTACTATGAGTTGAACTTGTTTAACATTGTGGAACATTA
>JADHZB010000663.1:0-48356 GCA_015657535.1 Nephromyces sp. MM_2019
TATATATATATATATGTGTGCATAATTTATATATAGGTTTTTGGCCTTAGATAAAGTTATACCAGGTCGATCCTTTCTACAATTCTTGGAAGTAAATAAATCAACAGTTGGTTATACATCGATTACCCCTAATTCAACTCCTACACACACCACACCTCTTAAGATATGGTAATATATATAAGTATAAATAGATATATAACACACACACACTCATCCAGAAAGATATTGAAATTGATATTTAATTTTTTTACACAAAAAAGTGACTGTTTTCTTTCTACTTTCAGATATGCGCTAGAAATGATTGTGTGTTTGTATCTTTATGTTGACGTTTTTATGCATGTGTGTGTATTTTATATGTGTTTATATATATACATATATATACAATTTGAATATCGTTTACTTTCAGTTATGATGAAGAATGGCTAGCTATTCTTAAGGCAAACCAAGCTAATATCCCACTTCTACCTAATTATACACACACCCAAACTCGGTAACATCTGTGTAATAATTTTATATAGAAAATAACTAGTATTGATGATTTTACACACACACATACACTGATCATAAAAAATATCAAAAGAAGTACCCACGCATACATATCCATTCTCATTACTTTCAAATCCCAATTATTTTTGGCTTCTTATTATTTATGTGTGTGAGCAGTTTTAAATATATATTTATTTATTTCTTCAAATGCATTCTCTGTATCTGTGTGTGTGCTTTTTATATATGGGTATATTTGTGTGCAAGTATTATAAATAATATGTTTTTACAACCTGTGTGTATATGTTTTAAGCAAACCAACAGAGCAAGATATTAATTGGGTCACACAGCGTTTAAGCATGAAAATTAATTGCACACAAAATAACAATTTTTGTTGGCCAAATTGGGATGATCCAAATTTCACTGATTTGCACAACCAGAGACAATTTTTACTAGAGTTACTACAAATTGAAAACATGGATTACTTTAATCAGACTACTTATTTAGGTTACACACCAACACTCAACATATACATACACCTATATACATATTTCATTTATATTTACACACACAAACTCTATCTATCTATTATATTTACATATACACAAATTATATATATATATATAATGTATATATATATCGATTCAAACAAAATGGAATTAATTAGTTACACATTTATATGGTTAGTTCATTAATGTCTACAATCACACATTTATTTATATTTATTTATATGTATTATAACCTTATTATTATAAGGAAAACTACACAAAACTCTCCTTGTGTTTCTTAACTTGATCTTTAGCTATTATCAATGTTATATAAAATAAAAATCATATACATGTATGTAAATTTGATATTTTAGACATCATACATAAGAAAAATAACAATGTCAATACCCAAAAAATACAACAATTCGAAGAAGAAATTGAAATCGATGCAGATGACTTATTAGATGATATTTCTTAAATAAAAGATACACACACACACACATAATTCATAATCATATTTTCAGGATTCTCTAATCACTTCACTTATGAGATTGCTTATGGAAAGTAATTGGTATGCATTTGTACTGCTCCTTTTTTTTTGCAAAGTAAACCAATTATTGAGAAAAAAAAACTTGTAAAGAGACTCAATGGGCAGGAAATATTTCTGAGTTTATAAATTTATAAATTGTCTTTTAAATGTTGAACTAAAATTTTTATGAGTAGACTTTCTATCGTTAGATAAATCCTCAAATTGAGCAATTTCTCGTTGGTTTAAAGTAAATTTATAGGCACTTTCTTGTAACTATATTTATTTGTTCTTGAGTTATTGGATTATTACCAGATGGATAAATATAATATTTTACTGTTTGAAAAACGTTTACAGGACTTAAAATTTTTCTTCTATCATGCCTTTTTTTGCTAAGAAGTAAAGTAAACCCATTAGTTTGATTTTTCTTTGATATATTGAAGGATAATTAATCATACTTATTATTTACATGACATGCAAAAAAATTTTCCGAAACAACATATTGTTCTGAGAAAAATTTTTTTTTTTGAATGATTAGTAAATTCATCTATCTCTGTACAATTTATTGAACAGTGGATTCTTAAATCTTTGTTTAAATAAATCTAAATCTTCTTTAGCTATAATTTGCAAACTCTTGAAAGCATAAGTATAATCACCATTATCATTAGCAACTAGAAATTCTACATTAGGATCTATACATATAGGAGTTTAGATTTTTACTCTTGGAACTTTTTATAATGAAAGGATTGAAAAATTATCTAAAACATTTTGCCTTTCAGTTCTTTGGTTATTCTTATACGGTATTATTCCCCCAAGACTATTCCCAGGTATTGTGTACTGACGAAAAATGATTTCAATACATTTATTTAATGGTTTAATATAATTTTTTATATTCTGTTATGTCATAGTTTCTATTAAGCTTTGTGTCAAAATACTGTAAGTGGTGCCATCTTTGTAAATAAATTCTTTATTTATGGCACATCATCACTTGTGAACTGGTTATAACATTTGTAATAACCAATTACTTTATCGAATCCTTTCATTACTTTTTCATTCTGAAGATTTGTTAAAACACAGGGACAATTACCTTTCTAGCGAAAATATCTCAATATGTAGGTTCAAATTTCCAAAAATTGGAATAACTTTTATACAAATCTCTAGAGTTTCCCTAAACCTATATGTATATTCATTGTAAACATAACTAATAAGTTTATCGTTGTATACAATATCACGGATATAAACATACCTACAAGTGCACACATTGTTAGAACATATATAAATATAAAGCTTGTTAATATTGTACACAAATACTATTAATACACACCAATTATATGCATAACCTTTGAAATAATACTTTAAAATTTTTACACAGAAATCATCTCTCAGGCAACAATACTTGTACACACATTCCAATATATACTGATATTAGTATAAATCTAATATACACACATATATAAACCGATTTTAAGCTTCATAATCTCTGTATTTATATATATCTCTACACATGACTATACATGTGTGATTATATTGATGCATATGTGTGTATATTGATGCATATTTGTATATATGACTAAATATTTGTATATACATTTATAAGTTTCGATTTATTTTCTAACATACATATATATAAGATGCATGTGTGACCACAATTTTTACTATGGTTTTGTGTATATTTATTTATTTGATTAATTAATATCTATATGCGTGCGCGGGTGCGTGTGTCTGAAATTACATATATCTATGTGTGTATTTCTATTTGTCTATATCTATGTGTGTATTTCTTTTTGTCTATATCTATGTGTGTATTTCTATTTGTCTATATCTATGTGTGTATTTCTATTTGTCTAAATCTATGTGTGTATTTCTATTTGTCTAAATCTATGTGTGTATTTCTATTTGTCTAAATCTATGTGCTTATTTCTATTTTGTCTACATCTATGTGTGTGTGTGTGTAAACGCTCAAATTTTTTATTACTTAAATTCACATGAAACCTGATTGAGTAATAGGGAAATTAAGTTTACTTTTTTATGGAATCTATAGAAAGTGAATTTTGTAGAAAAACTTTCAACATAGATGAAAACATTTTTAGCTTGTACACACATTTCGACAAAATTAATATATAATTATATAACAAGCTTTTAGCACACACATAGCATGCGACCAAATTGAAAATTAGCAATACTTAAGATTGCACACACCCTTTTACTAGACATTGAAAATTTATCTAGATATAAATAATTCAAAAATATTTCAAAAAATTCACAATAAAACTAATCTTGAAATATAATAACTCTAAAACTATTTATAAAGCAATCCCAAAACAACCTGTAGTGAAATTTGAAGATATAAAAACAACCAATATTATTGTAACCTTAAAAAAGCTTAGCTTATACATAATTAATGAAACATACAGTGTTATAGTCTGAGCAGTACACAGCACGATGAATTAAACTGCATACATAACCTCTGATAAACACATAAAACACGACAAGTATATACCTAAGCTATATACACACCCCAATTGTATACACACACTCGTTGACTAGATTAGACACCCACGAAAACCATAAATAATTGATCCATACTTGTAATACATAAGCTCCACCAAAACTATTGAACCCTCCAAGTCCGTTTGCCTCCTCCCCACCACCACATGTCATTCTTATTTACAGCACCGCCACTTCTAAAGGAGCCATTATTTACTCAATCAGCCTACACCAATCAAAGTGAGCTACTAGATGTATTGGTTTGGGACTATGTCTTCCAATCATGTTACAAACCTACATTTACCACCATAGAATCTACCTTAAGCTCAATTTTTGGTATCGAGTGGCTAGAAACACATAAAACCCTAGTATACGATCTGTTTGAGGAATACAAACAATCTTTACTTCAGTTTAATGAAGCCATCCAGCGCTCCGAAGACATATCTACGCAATCAGAGGTCTGGACTAGACGGTTCCACAGTATAGCCGCTCTCTCTCAATGTAAGTCTATTAATCACATCTCGGACGAAGACAAAGGGAAAAGTGATCTTACAGGTATTGAAGACAAACTGGTAGATTTGCAAGAAAATCTGATTTCATTTCTGAAAGATGAAACCATCGATGAGCCTCCAAATTTTGATGAAAACGCATATCCTCAAGGTTCCTCAGTAGCTGAAACTCAAACGGATGACTATTTAATGAACCCTGGAGGCTTTTTGGGCAAAAATGTGATTGAGGGTGAAAACAACGAATTGTTGAATGAAGAGACAATCCAAGGAGAAATTGAACAATCCTTGCAGCCTGAACGTAATATAGACAACCTCGAAAGTGATACTACCCTTCCCTATAATATAGCTAGCTTAACCACAAATAATTTTGATAGAGAATCTGAACAAGCAGACACATCAGATAAACAATCTTCTTCGATTAGATGCACTTTAAATAAAAGTACAGATACAGATCTAAAATATTTCAGACTTTCTAACCCCAACATTGAAGAATTAAGCTACCCTCTCAGCCACAAGTACACACTGACTTTTTACAGTTCATGTGGCCATTGGTCTATTTATCAAGATCAGACACTAATTTATGACTATATCCCTGCCTCTGAAATTTCAGACGCCATATTTAGGGAAGAAATATACAAGGACAACTCTGACGATTACACATTTTACAAAGATAAGACCTTATTCAGCGAGCATGATTTACAGGGTAATTTTCCTAACCCTGATGATATTCATACAAAAATTGAACATGACACACACACAGATCTACCTACAGACAATGATAAACCCATAAAAACGGCGTCAACAGATCCCATAACTCTTACTCTTAACACAGATTTACCGACACCAACAAACCAATCTATTGTAGCTGACCAGCCTATGGATATAGATACACCTGTGAAAGCGGATCATGCCACACAAATATACAATCAACTTCCATATCAAAAAGCATATATACCATTCACATTGAGGCCTTTCTTAGAGGATTTTTTACTTGACTTGACTACCCAAAACACATCTTCAAATATTCACCTTGACACTTGCAACTTATCTGATATGCAAATAACAGATGTGTGTACAAATATACACTACGATATCGAGGATAATCCTACACCAACAGGAACGCCACAATCAAAAATTAGCAATTTGTACACAAATCCTACACAGTCTCCAAGTGATCCCGAGGTCAAACCACAGAGTCTTATGAATTTTACAGATATGGAACAAATATCCAGCCCTATACTTGATACCTATCAAAATACAGCCAATCCCACCTCGAATAAAAGTAATCCCACATCACCAATACAACCACAATCTCCTTCTGCCCATACACACACATCACCACGGGACCCCACTAATTTATCACCATTTCAACCAAGCAACTCTTTTCCTAGCAATATATACAACATCCCTTCACACAAAGAAGATCATAAAGCCTCACCATCCTACCAAGCAAACTCTTCTTCCCCAATTCTTACACAAACAAGTACCGTTCCCTCTAGCCCTCCCTTTACAGACATAGACCCCACTCGACCTCTAAGATCAATATCCCCACCTGCCCCTGCAACTACAACCTCAACCCATTCCCCCCATTTTAGCTACTCCCAAAATTATATAACACTCCATGGGTACACCGAAACACAGTTAACCCCTATGGATGATATAAATAGTATTGTAGGTACATATCCGTCAATTAGCCATTCTGAAAATGATGAAAAATCAACCGAATATGTACAGGCAATCCCACCTTTTAAAACAGATTCAACTATAGACCCTAGTATTTTCATTAAGCCTCAAAACAAAACAGATTTGTCAAATCACAAGACTGATGATATAGAATTTGCATCTCAAGGATCTGCTGAGTTTCATTCACCCCAAACTTTTAATGAAATTGATGGCTCAAGCTCCGACCAAGGACTAATTGATTCTTCTTCTGTAGAATATAATGAACCATTCAAGCCTTATCAAACATCAGATAGCCCTAATATTGCTGCACTTGTTACAGATACACCTTATGTAGATTACAATAAAGTGTGTAAGGAATATCAATCGTCAGACAGCAATAAAAATTTCCGAGTACATACACCCATCATAGAATCTAATAAAGAAAGTAAACCGCATCAGTCATTGGATGGTGATGATAAGGCTAATCAAAAAGAAAGAAACTCATTAAGCCCAAAACTAGAAATTTTATCAAATGATCTTAACCCCAATTTGCTATGCTCAACTCTTGATATTAAACATTCTGGAGCTAGTGAAGAAGTCACACAAGACAAATCCCCAGACACAACAATTACAAAATCATCTGAAATCAACACAGACATTTATACACTAGTAAATACATTATCTTCGAAGGTATACACACCTGGAAATACATTTAATACAAGCCCAAAACACACAGAACAGCAACAATCAGCTGCAAAACCTCATGTACATTTAAACACATCTACAAATAATGAAAATAATAACTCTGAACACTCACCTAAAGAATTAACAACACGCATCAATGAAAATGTTTCATCTAAGACTCCTAGGATGACTCGCTCTTTCAATGAAAATGCTAGCAATTCTCCCTCAAATACTGAGAACTCCCCTACCAAAAGAATAACTCGCAGTGTACACCAAAAAGTAAACATAAACTCCCCAATCATTGATAAGTTTACACATAGGGCACCTGAGAGAGCTTTAAAGCAACCATCATCACCAATTCTAGCTAAACACTTACCCCCACCAGAATTTAAATCAAACTCAACCACAGAGCAATCGCCACCGCAAAGAAACTCAGAAAAATCAAACACACCATCAAGACAGCCGAATAACCCTTCAATCAAAAGTCGATTAGAGGCTTCACCTACTCTTAGTTCAGCCTCATATGTTGACCTAATCGTTTACTGCTCATCTGATTCTGATGATACATTACAAACATCATTTAGTCCTCTCTTAAAAACTAAGGAGCAAAATAAAACAGCAACAAGGCTCAATGTAAAACCACAATATTACCTATTAGAACAAGATGCAATAGCTACATTAGAACCCCATGAGAATGGTTACACAGTTAAAATTATAACAACACTTTTAGCATCAGACTTACCACCTGCACCTACTAGTTTTACAACACTTGACTCTGCTATAGATTTTATGAAAAATGCATGGATGGGCAAAAAGATACGACAAAGCTTAATCAAGAATTTGTATGTACAGACACAAAGCTTACAAAATTACATAAAAACTGAAACCTGTGAAGAAGCGTCCACACACACACAGAACAAGCTATCTAAACCTACAAGGAGTAATAAAAAACACCTAACTTTCAAACGAAAGTCCAAGCGATTGTTGGAACAAAACGAAATGTCATCAACTCCTTCCAATAAGACAACTTTCCTTTCCTTAGATAATTTATACACATACTTCAATGATGATAACCCTCATTCACATACTCAATTTGGGCCTTTAGCAACTATAAAAAAGTCAGGATCCAGTGATATATTAATAAGCTGGAAAGGATATGAGGGCCAATTAATGAGTTGTCAATTTGGTAATGGAACTAGAAAAAATAGCCAAACGATGAGAAATATATGCCTTGCTCTCCTCCTGCGAGAAGGACTGATTAGAGGTATGTGGGGCATAGATGGCAATGATTTAGTTGAAATTAAGGGTCATAAACTCTGGAAAAGTAATGGAAGTATTAATGATAATTACACTGACAATCCCAACAATAATGTTGAATGGAATAAAAAGAAAAGAAAGCACAGTAAGCAAAATAATAAAATCAAGGAAGACGTTCTAGAGAGAATTAAAAGGAAGAAAACTAATAGTCAAATATCCTTAGATTCCAAACCTCTCAAAAGTACTAGTTCTGACATCAGACATCATAATTTGAATATTGATAAAACTGATAATAAAACGAAGCTTAATGATAAAAGCACAAACAAAAGTACGCATAAATCCAATGAAACATACAAATCTCCAAAGTTAAAAGTAATCAAACCATCGTCAATAGGTAAGCCTAAACAAATTTCACAAGTGAAATCAAAAATCAAAATGAGCCCCATTGAAGAATGGTTCAATGGAAAGAAGCTCAAAATTGTAGGGGGGGTTACCAAAACAGAAGCTGAGCCAGAAAAGTCACTCAATAAGAAAGTTAAACTCAGGTCTAATAAGAAGAATATGAGACATCAATGACCTATGAATGGATCTATAAGTAATTAGCCATGCATTATCCGCATGAATCCATTATAAATATACCCTTAACAAACTAGAATTATTTTAATTTTGCTTAATTTATAAAACATTATCCACTACTACCTATATATTTATATAGATTTATCTGTATATAATTGTCAAATTTTTGTCGAAATTAACTTGTCATTGAAAAATTTTATTGATGCAGTTGCAATCATCTCAAAATTTCATCCACTTCTGAGTATTTTAGTTTGACCTCATTTTAACCACTTTGAATTTTTAATAAACAAAAACAGAATTTAATAATAAAATTTCAAATTTAACAAAAATAAATCTCAATTTGAGATGACTTAGATTATTAAAATTTTTTAATCTGATTCATTCTATATCTATCCCCATTCATGAAGATTTTATTCATATATCATATCACATTTTTTTTTAATCTCATTTCATCATCTCCTATCAACCCTGTTTCTGATATGTATCTATACTATATATATCATAATTTTGCTTTTTATGAGCTTCTTAAAAAGTGCACATCAACTTGTATATTATTTAATCTTTACATCAAGTTTCATCCGAATTAGACATGATTATATTGACTTAATCTTGGTGCTACAAAAATGTTTGTCTATATTACTGATGGAAAAACAATATGTATTAAGGTATATGCTGTTTTAATTAGCAGACTATAATATTATCCTCATTAGAAATAAATATATAGCGATAGATGTAATTAGTTAATGAGTAGGAAGACTTCTTCTTTCCTTAATTCTATCACTTTATACAAATACGATTTGCATTAGTTATTTAACAATTCGAGTTTCAGTCTTAAGCTGATTTATCTACTAGTTTATTTAGGCCTATTGAAACTATTTTAGCCTACTTGGATGCTAAAAATTGTTGAATGTACGGTACTTATATTAACGTAAATCATTCTAGCTGATTTTAGCTATCTGGTATCCCCCTTACTACTCCAATAAGATTAATTAGTATTTAAATTAGCACAAAGGATCCTTGTTGGCTTAATTTATTTCATAATTCCCTCAATCCTACTAAATTTACTTTCCTAGAAATTGTTTGCTGAGTGTACTTACATTAACACAGATCATTCTAGCTGATTCTAATTATTTCTTATCTCTCTTAATTTCACTTCAATGAGATTCAGCTGCTAGAAATTGTTATTATTGAGTGTAATTGCAATATGGCAAATAATTCTTGTTGTGTTGGTTTGCATTACTTACTTTACATTATTCGTACTCGATTAAGTTGCTAGGAATTGTTTTATCCAGTGTATTTGCATCTATTTAAATGAACTGTAGCAAACCGACAAAATATTAATGAAGTAGAAAAATGTGTTAGTAAATTTTCAATTATAACTAACAATTTTTTATTATTAACTATTAATTTAGCTTGTGAGTGTGCTAATATTGCATAATTTTCATTAGTTTTAGTTAATTCTTCAAATCTTAGGATTCACTATAATCCTTAATAACATCTAACTGTTAAGATAGCTATTTCAACTAAGTATTCTAGTTGTAATTGATGAATAGACAAGTGATGTATTAATTTGTAAAATTAAGTATGCAACGCAAGTCTCTTAACGAATCATGTGAATGGGTAATACTAACAATGTGTATAAAGTGATTTCAATACGTCTGAATACAAATCATTACATAATATACATTGTGATATGTTATAATTTTAAAGGCCTAATCTTATTGACAATTTAAATTACAACTAGATTGTTGCTATTTTATGTAACTCCATTGTTGTGAAAGCTAGCTACACAAGTTGTGCTACCATTTAGCCAACTTTATTTAATGGAAATATATATATAATATGTATACATATATAAGTACACATAGCCTACTTGATGACCCAATTTATTTTGATAGCTAAAGATATATATACATATCTAAAACTCATCTGAGGAAATATATGGGCTTTCTAAATAGCCTGTAATACATTTATAGCTACAAACTCCTTAAACAGCTGTACTATATCATATCAATTGCCTCTTTACCTATGCCTTTAATTTGCAAATCAATGTAGATATGTAACCTAACTTATCACTTCATCATAGATCGTATGTACGAACAAGATTATATACACACACATATACTTGATATCTGACTCTACACCCACTTCACCTAGTATATCTACACACAATGGAAAGCCAAAGTGTATTCAGGAGAGGACTACTCACCACCCGTACACTACCGAGTAACTCAACGAAAACCGTAAACACCATTTCCGGTAAATTTGTGAATTTTGGTATATTTGACCCAACTAAACAACCTACTAATCCCCATCCTACTGATGAGGATAAGCAAGTATGTTCAGGGAAGTTTGGAGATCGGGAGAAGTTATGCTTATTTACAGTTGAGAATGGGTGCTTAAGCGTGTATGGGGATAGGCTTGCAAATATATTTGCTTATGAAGGGATTGTTTAGGAACAACGATAGGCTTGGGTTAATTAACTTTGTGTGTATGTAAGCGGGTGTATGTGTTGGAATGGCTCTGTGTATTGAAGTAGCTATATGCGTGTAAGCTGGTGGTTGTGTGTGTATTATGTAAATGTGAGCATTTTTGTCTAATTGTTCCCATGTGTGCACCAGTGTAATTATAAGTTAATGCTGATCTGTGTGCGGAAATATATTGGAAAACAATCTTTAATCAGTGTTTTGAAAAATTTATTAATTTTATAGGCTTAGACACATTCTTTTGTCATCTCTTTTGTTCAAATTGAGTCATTAGATATATATAAACATTTATAAGTCTAATATATGTGTATATTGTGTGTCATTTCAACAAATTTAGGATGCAAAATTGATATATTATTATCCAAATTATAAAATGGTCGAAGAAAAACGTAGACAAGTGGGTATGATGGAAGGCTTAGCTATTATAACCAAGTATAAAAATCAACCCTGAAAGTTTTACCCCTCAACACACATACACACAACATATATATACATTCATAAACTATAAATATATACAATAATACACAAACACAATATATATATATATATATCCGCACACCCAAGAAAGCATAACATTACCACAGCAAATATAATCAATTGTATATAGACACATTGGCTACTTACAAAAGTAAACCCGACATAGACAAATACCTTAATTATGTATACACAACATATCTGTGCTTCAAACAATGATTAAATACAAAAGCGATTGCTCTTCAATGTGAAAGTGTGTGTACGTGTATGTGTGTAACGTTATTAGAAAATTCGGTGGTGAATCCAACCCATTACAATCAATACATATGAAGAAACATTTAATTGTAACTAAAGAATGGGAACCAAACATATTTGCGTTTTTGGTATAGTTGACACACACACGCACATGCATGCAGATATATAGATTGCTACATATATATATATATATATATAGTAGATCAATCCTATATATATTTATAAACATGAGAATTCACTTAACTAAATTATAAACATATGTATATACACATCTATATATACATATATAATGCATATATACACAAACATAGATGCATATTTACATATACTTATATACGTACAATAACTAACTAATTTCAATTAGGTCTATCGGCATGCACACACAGTCACCTTAAATGGCTCTGACATTGTGAGCACTGAGTGGAATGAAACATCTATAAGGGAGTCTAGTCTCAGATCAGTAAGAAATGTGTGTATAACACTACAAGTGATATTATTCTTTATTAATTTACATACACAATTTCATATATATATATGTGTATGTGTGTGTGTTTACAAGGTACTAAATAATATGTGTTCTATTTTTCAACTTCTACACGGCAAAATTAGCCAGATTATTAAGTCTGGTGAATTAACAAATTTGAACGATATTTTAGAGGACTTTGTTTTAGCCTACTTTGAAACAATTGAAGCTGAAAATATTGATTTAATGAAAGGTAAATCTACATTTTTTATAATTATTTGTATACATATATATATATATATATATATATATATATATATATATATATATATAGTTGAAAATATACAGGTACACTTGTATATACACTACATAAAAAAGTATTTACATTTTCACACATACTTAGACAAAGAAAGTGTATATATTTATATATGTACACACACACAAATTCTTAAACTTCATTTCAGAATTGGAAGGTTTCCACTATGGCCCTATATCAAGCTCTACTGCCTTATCTATACAAGTACTATTTACACATAATTTATGATAAATATATTTATGGTGTGTGTACAATTGAGTTTATATTTTCATTACCAATGTGTGTACTCTAATATATGGTGTGTAGTCTTTTATAAACTTCGCTAAGATTGCACAGCCAAAGATTCAACATATTAGCCTTATTTATGATGGCTATCTCTTATATAATGGGTAATCTATAGTTACACACACACACAGATGTTCAAGTTATTGATTGATATTTTACACACATTTCACTTGATCATAGCATCCTTATATATAATTGACCTGTGCGTATATTTATTACTTGATTTCCCATATATGAAAATATATGATTTACTTCTTTATATATTACAATATATGTGTGTGTGAATGCGTCTGTTTAAATATATTTATCTATATGTATGCATACATGTATGTGTATTAATCTATGTCCACATATATTTATATATATATATAATAGCATATAATTGAATGTCCGTGCATAAAGTTACATATAAATATGTATGTTTGATTATGTGATTATAAAATTTTTTGTTTTACAAGCATTTACATGCAAATATCTCTGTTTAAACATACGTATTTTCATATGTTTGAATATATGGGCGTATATATATTTGTACAAATTACATTTGAAGAATTATGTGTATACATCTAGATTAAGTCCTGAAGATATGAAGACCTTATATTGTTATTTGGTTTGTTATAATGGCAAAGTAAGCCTGCATACACACTCATGTATGCAAACACATATATATATATATATATATGTGTGCGTATCTGTTATAATTATGTAAACATGTACTCTTTATTTAATATGCATTTCTGTGTGTACCTCTTGCAAAGGTTAGCAATACTAAATTAAACCACTTTCCATTTGGGCGTACACCAACTGCTGCATCAGAGGTATGTGCGCAATTCAACGTAAAAATTGAGTGATCTACAAGATCTGTATGTATAGACATACATACACATCCAGAGCAATTATAAATAAACTATAAGCCATGATACATACACATCCAGATATCGTTTATCTACTTTTGTCATTTATCCAAACACTCTATGTACATAGTTATGATAGGATACATAGATTTATATTTTTATAGCAAACAAAATGCATAACAAGGCAAAATGTATGCACATTACTCACACAATACTAAATATTTTAGAAACACATTAATAAACAATTATACACACTTCACACAACAATAATTTATTGTCTGTAAATCCACCTTAGCCAGGGGGTGGATCATCCCCATTTGGCCGTTCACATTTTGTCGAATCAGACGAGGCCTATCTAATGGGCTTTAAGAAGTGAATAAATACATTCACATATTTTACACTCACTCACACACACACACAGACACTCATACACACACATATACATACACAAACAAGCATACATGTATATACACGAACACACTCGTACTTACACACACATATACACACACGTGTAGTCACACACAGTTTCCTGAGAACCACACACATATAAATTGTTCACAGATCAATGTTGTTTATTCCCCTTATACATCTTATGGATGGTTCAGTTAAGCGTTTAATTATTCTTTTGGTAAGTTAAGAGTTACACACACATCTCATTAATTCCTCAGCTATTTTCACACTCAAATATGAATTCACATACACATCTATAAACACATACCAACACATCTATGCTTTAGTATAAGAAAATTATGCTCCTTATCTTACTGGATGATATCGAGGGAGTTGATGAACAGGTATACCTACACACATTACAAGCCCATATATTATCTTATACATACATTATATCACTATAAACGAAACACATACACAAGAAGTATGATTTATACACAACTACTTCTTAAGGTAGAATTGCTAAATAACATACAAACAACACATCTTATGCACAACTTTACACACACCTTAATGCTAGTATCTACAAATAACTGAAGCTCTGAAATTCTTATATATAAGACAATTTTTATATCCCTTTTTCTACACGCTTTATATAACATATGTCCTATAAACATTAAATATCATCTTTTTAAGAATATACTCACACATATTTTTAATTAGTTTTTGGAAAAATTGAAGGAGACTACTATTTATATACCTGGAGGATTACAAGACCTCAACACACCCATTTCCGATCAAGTCAACACTGTTTTAAGGTGTGTGTTTATGCGCATGGACGTGTGTGCATGTGTACGGATGCTTGTGTATGTGTACGTGTATATGTAAGGATGTGTGTGTATATATGTTTATCCTTGAGTATTTTTATCTGTACGTATATTTATATGGACGTGGACACCTATTTTAATGTTGTCTATATTATATTTATATGAATATTGTTTGTGATATTACAAAAATTTCACTATATAAGATCAAATTATCACACACGACTATAAAATACAGTAGAGAAGACTCTCATCGATTCATATATTACAACAATGGCAACAAAGCAATAAGAAAGTAATTTATTACATGCATCTATAATCACACACACACGTCCACACATTTTACGTATACACACACTCATTTTATACATAAGGCTTATCATATCTAGAAACATACGTATACATATATATTTATACTTTTATACATTAACTTCAGGCACATACACATTCAAACACACATAAATATATATATATATATATACTATTTCTAAACTTACGCATTCTTACACACTAACATATATATATAATTTTTGAGCAAACAGTACTATAAACCAACCAAACAAAACTTACACACACAGTATAAATATAAATACATAAAATGTACAATGATAATAGGTCTAATCAAGGGGGCAAAGTAAATAATAAAGACAAGCCCCTATCGCACACAGAAATGCAAATTTTGGGTGAGTTCGATGAAATTTTGAAAAAACCACAAAGTTGTGAGAAATCAGAAAATCAAGTTTTACACATTGCGCTAAAAGGGGCTAACACTGGTTGGCTACAGGGCACGAGTTCATTTGATAGGTGAGCGTGTGTATATATAAAATTATGTGTATAAATACGTGTCTATCAGATTATACGAGTACATATTTGTGTATAAATATACTTTTCCAAATGTTTTTGTTTTGATAAGTATGCATTTACACAAGTATATGGATGTATATCTACATGTATATATGTGTGTGTAAGATTCGTTTCATAAGCATAAATAGTTTCCACATATTACTTTCTGCTATCAGATCTTACTTCCTTCTATTAGATAATACAAAAATGACACTCACTGAAGCTGAAGGTGTGTATATATCATATAAGAAACTGTGTGTATATATAGATTAAATACATTTTTATATTGCTAATAATTTTCATATTTTTATATATTTGTGTTTAACAGATGAAGCCGCACATTTTGCACAGCTTCACTTTTCTAATATCTTTATTTAGTATACAAATTTAACTATTAACTTGTGTGTCTAAACTAAAATTCAATTCAAAAAGGCTGTTTAAATATTTACGATAAACAGATATATATTTAGAGATCAAATTTATTTTCCATTATACGAGTGTGTATTCAAGCTTGTGAATATGTGTAGGTGCCAACGTATATTTATATATATATTTTACATATCATGTATTATATATTTACATTTGTACCTAAAGTTAAGATCATATATAATCAATCATATTGAAACATAGTAGCAAGGCATAATTATCTAATGTTTGTCAAAGTTGATAAATCAATCAAGGTTTTGAAAGGAGATGTAAAAGTTTAGATGTCCCTTTAATAATTTAAAAGTAAACTATGCGTTTTTTTATATATGCATGATTCCAAAATGAACTCAACTCTGAATTTCCACATTGAATAATTTTATTATGTGTGTAGTGTTAAACTTGAAATAGTTGCTTTCTTGGTGTATTTGTGTATACTTTTAATTAAAAAAAAATTGGATAATTGAAATTATTGATTTGTGGAAAATTTTTGACATTACTATTTACCGAATTTGATTTAAACATAAACCTGTATTACATACAGAGCATATTATATACTTTCAGAATTACACACATTAATTTTGACACATATAAAGATAAATCTATATATAACAACGATTTGTAAATGGTTACTAATCAATATAAATAAGAAATATGTACATTTAAAAACTATTAGCACACACAACTTTATAATACAAATACACAAACGCACTAATTACAAACACAGACTCACCATTCGTGCTGAAAATTAAATGAAATTTGCTTATAAATTATTTTATATTCATACATAAGCTACATCTACCCATAAATATAGAGATTACAAAACAATAAAAATTTAACACGGTTATTATACACAAAGACGTATTGATTTACTTTCAGTATTTTTTATTTCGAAATCGATCGACTCTTGGGATAACAATTCACCAAATTTCTTAATTGCTGAATCACCCTCATTAGTCCTGGAAATTAAATATATATATATATATTTACGTGTGAGTCAATGTATGTATGTTTACATTTATGCTTGTGTTTATACTTTTATGTGTATTAGTGCGGATCTTATTTATTTGTACTTACCTCAACGATAATTCGGCCTTTCCCATGCAACGATGTGTTAATGGATTAATTTCAAGCTTAATTTTAGCTAAATGACAACCCGCACTGTTGATAAACACACATATAAATGTTAAATTTCCAAGTCAATATAAAAATATATAATTTGACACCTAAACACACATCTATATTTACAAACTACTTAAGCTATTATTAATTTAATAGCCTTGTGTAAGTGTGTATTTTTAAGTGTAACCTAGTCAAATTTTATACACCTAAACTCTATAAAATATGTATGTCAACTACTTTTATTTATGCTGTGTGTATATGTGTGGGTGAGTGTAACTTGGATTGAATAAATGAATTGTGTGTGTAGTATATATGTATTTCTACTCCTAACGTGTATATCCTATACTTTTTTGCATATTGTGTGTAGAATTTATGCTACTCACCATCTAACAATATTGGCTAAGTCTTTCTCAGTTGAGTTTCTCTTTAGACCAGAAACTTGCACATGTACAAGCTATTTTAAAGTCATTCACACATGCAAAAGAATTTTCTTTAAGAGTTTATCGAAGGATATATAATTGAGTTAAATTTACGCAAAAACATGCAACAGAAAGAAACTCAATACTAGTTACAGATTGACAAACTAAAATAATAGCATTGCTAAATAGGTGCATCTTTTTAGTTTGAATAGAAAAGTCATTTGCAATTATAAAGTATGTATAGCAAGTATGTAAATGTGTGTAAAATGTAATATTACAAATCAGCAGTATAATAAAGCAATTCAGTTTGTATTAATGTATGAATAATGTTTGAATTTGAAATAGTATTACCTCCCAGGGTTTAACTTCTTCTGCTTTCTTGTAAAATTCACTGCCCATTAGGTAAGACTTTCATAAACACACACACATAAAAAGTTTAAGCACACATCAACCTTTGGTTTGTAAAATAATTATCAAAAGTTAATTAAATGTATAATTTAAAAATCGAGATTGTATGATTCTTTCTAGTTGATTGTAACACTTAGGTGATTCGAATTTATGTAATTTGGATTTTGAGTAAGCTTACAAACACACAGTTCAAATGTGTTGATTACTGTGTGTGTTTAATTATTTTTATATCTATTTTTTAATTTGGATCACTACATTTTGCGTTGTGTATATTATATACTCAGTGTTTCTGTCTATATGCTTATGTGTGTAAGTCTGAGCAATATATGATTATGGGGCTGTATAATTGTGCACAAGTGTGTAGCCTTTTTGTGTATGCAAGACTAATTACTCTTGTTAATATATATATATATATATATATATATATATAAATGATTTTACTTATCTACATATAACTCGGAAATATAAATTTATACCATAAGTTGGTTTTGGTGTGTATTTGGTGAGCATTTTGGAAACATTCTATTAAGAGTAGTGCCATCTTTTGATTCATCAGCATTTGCCTAATTATAAATTGCACATACATTTGACACTTACTACTTTGTGAGTTTAGATGCATCAAAGATCAAATTTATTTGTTTTGTATCCTATAAATCGGTTGTGTTTTAATTATTATCACAAATATACACACGCAGTAATCATCCCATTAAGGCATAATTAAGTTAAGCTAGAGCATACATACATTCTAAATTACAAACTCTAGGTAAAGGTTTTATTTATTAGCAATAATCTAAGCCAAAAAATAATTGAATTTCATTGTTTTTTAATTTGATTATAATTCTTACAATATCAGTGAAATAGCACATTTCCTAAGGTTTATTTACATATGTATGCATATTTTTCGCGTGTTTAAAACTTACGGCCTTTGATGAATCGTAATCAGTTTCGTTCGAGCTTGTCCCAAAAGGTATATGGCTCTTAAACTCAGCAAGATATCTGTAAATAAATAAGCATATAACTTTATATATACTTGTATACCCACATATACACGCATTTATATATGAATTACAAACTATATTTATTTAATTCGAGATACAACGCTTATGCCAAATACTAGAAAAACAATCGTGTTTTATCTGTGTATATGCTTTGATTTGTATTTTAAAAAGGTGTAAAACATGAATTTATATGTTGAATAGATATTTGTTCTTAGTTGTTTGAGCAATCTATACCTTTCATGGGCAGAAAATTGCTTAAGTTGATCACAAGGGTCTACTAGATCTCTGAAACACAATTATAAAATAATTATCAGTACTTTGAATTTAATATGATATATTAGCGTTGTATAAGCAACAAATCTTTACAAATTTGCTCATAAACCTTATTAAAACACACATACATTGAGATTGATCATGTTTGATAAGCAACCAAAAGTATTTATGGATATTTTCATAATTTTGGCTCATATCATTTATCAAACTAAAAAATATGAGAGAATATAGACTAAGTGTGAAAAAGTAATAATGAGCTTTAAATTACTCTATGCTGTTTGTCATTTTATTTCCAGCATTCTTGAAGCTGGTAGAGTCGCTCATGGGGCTCTGTTACGCATTAAATAAATATATATATATATATATATGTAAGCAACATATATATAAACTTCTAGCTACTTTCTAGTTATTCACATAAACATATTTTGATATATATGTAAACCTAGACAGATAATAATTTATATAAAATAAACTCACTGTTATATGAGAAGGTGTAGAACGTCCAAATAAATCGGAATACATAGGATTCACAGCCCTCATGGTTTGTTTCTTGAATTCATCATAATCAATTTTATCCTACAGAAATACAAATTGAAATATTCTTCAAGTATTCATAAGGTTTATATATGATTTATAGATATAACTATGCAAGTTTCAATCTATGAACTTTTTCTCAGATAAAGTAAATGATGCACTAAAGTGCAACGTTAGCTCTTAAATCTACTAAAAAAAGATTTGTATAACTATAGAGGTAATCTACTCAGATACTGAATGCTAGGAAAAAACCATAAATTTGCATACTTAAGATCTGATAAACTTATAAGCACACAAACAAAAGATAAATTACATACTCCTAGTTTCAAAACACATTCATCATAGGCGGCCTTTATAGTTTCTGGACTTGTCCCAAAAATTTGACTTTGGTCCTGCAAAATGCGACGCTTTCTAGCTGTGTCACAAGGATCGTTCCAAGCAGACAAATCATCAGATTTATAGTCATCAAAGAGGTCTTCAGATACTATAAATTACACATGTATGAGTGTATATTATTTGTGTGTTTGTAAACAGCAACTTCAATGGCTTAAGATTTCAATCTAAATTTTTGATTCAAACTAATAATATTGAAAATTCAATTTGAAAATAATTTTTTTCAAATGATTTAAACAACTAATGCAGCTACACAACACATAAATCTTATTCATAGCCAATAATTTAAATACATATTCTCACACACACATACTCTCACACACGCTTGTTCCCAAACACACATGTTTTTACACTCACATAATCTTAAACATACATATTGTTCGCATGTATATTGGGCTAATAAGCAATTAGACACTGAGCTGGATAGGCAGATAGTACTCGAATATCTATAGACGCAGAGTTAGATAGACTTATGAATTCAGGATCACTCATGAACATAAGCGCTTATGAGTCTACTCACATAAGCTAACACATTCAGACAATATAATACTTATAAAAAGAAAGACTATAGCCTAAGTAAAGCACATACTATTACAATTTAATACTCAATATGATAAACTTAAAGATTGAATCATCTACATATACTCACAAAATACAGCTATTAAATTACGTATATAAACACTAACCCGTGTAAGATTTAGAGTATTTTTCTTCGTCTGTTTTCAGCATGTAATTAAGTGGAAATACTAATTCATTTTCGGTAGTTTCACCAGTTTGTTTTGGATTCGTAAAATTCCTGGAAACTGAGAAACAGTCCAAATCTTCAGTCAAGTTTGCTAAGCGCATTGATCTGGGTGATGACATATCAAGCTTAGGCACAAATGCTTCATGCTCATCTTTAGGCACTTTCCTACTCACAGGCTCATTAAAATCACCAAAAATGTGACTGTGTGTTGAATTTCTCTGTTTAAGCTCGAAACTATTATATTGTTTGGGTGATTTATTTCTGTAATTTCCAGCTGGCATAACCCCGTACAAGTTGTCCATAGTGTGTGTATGTTTTAAATTAAATATTTTGAATAATGCCAAATAATTTGGTGGTTATTAGTAATAAATCTATTGTAAATCCTTGAGTAAATCTTTATTTTTGATAAAACCTCATATTCAATGAAATTAATTGTGAAATATGATTATATTCAAACAAAATTATATACTATATTTCTTATGCTTATTCTCTTTGGTACTATTTCCATATAAATGATTATAAATTTTTTTCAGTCCTAACATTAAAATTATAGAAAAATTATTATTAGTATCACCAATTCATATAATGTGGTGAAAATTTGGTATATGTCTATTTAGGAATTTTGATTCAAATCAAAATGTCTTGGTGAGATAAATATAATTTCGAAGTTATAGATGTAACGTAAATTGGTTTTGGATAGCTATATATAGATTTAAAACTATTCAATTTTTCTAAAGCCAAAGATCTGGTAAGACTTTACAAGCATTCATTAATCTATGGTTTTCTCAGATGCGCACAAACAATATATCTAAAACGCATTAGCATATGAATTATGCACATCCATAAGACTACTCTCAGCTTACATCTATATCTTGATTTCACATATAAACTCAAATAGTACATGCAAATCATAGCACAATGTCAAATCATCACTCCTAGTTACATCAAACATTAGGTTTACGTATTTCTAGGCATTAAAAATTAACATACATCTCATATGTGTGGATGTTTATTACTTTAAGAAATGATTACCAAATGATGGATGAGTTCCTTAAATCCAGTACTATTGACTAAAATGTGTAAGGGTATGTAAGGGACTTCATTTGAAAGATAATGAATGTATAGGTCATTAACTAATTTAAATCCAATAAATTCAGATTTAATTTTATTCAAAATCAAACATATTTTACCTCTTATTTTAGTTTTCATAGGTCAATAAATTTTCTTGCAAGATTATTGAAAACTGAATAGAGAAATCGAGCTCACATGCACTAGAAATTTTAGTTTGATAATAAGTCATCAAATATACTCAAAGTTCAATATCAAATTTGGGTAAGATTGAAACCATAAGAAAAACAAAATTTCATTGAATTTCGATTGAAATTAATCAAATATAGTAAGAAAAATCATAAAATTTTGTTATTGCTCACAAACCTATATATATATATATATATATATGTATAGGACTTAGGTTTATAAATTTTAGGCTAGTTGTGTAAACATGTTTATGTCTACTTATCATTCTAGAATTTGTTAACTAGGAAAAATTCAACTTACAGACCATATATATATAGGGATTTAGAATTTATTATATCCAAAACAAAAAGTGAATAATCAATATGTGTGTATGCAAAAAAGGAAAATTCTTGAGGATGCATTTTTTATTATTAAAAAAATTTATCAATATAATATATATCTATATATATACATATATGTTGTATTGACTATGTATACAAACTGCGCTAAGAGCATATAATAAACAATATATTGATAAACGATAATGAACTTTGCAATCTGTTGAGTCTACTCACTTTGGATAATTGGAGTTAAACTTGAAAAATTAAAGAACAATATTATCTAATACACATATAGTTTCTGTAATTTAGTGTTAATTGTAATACAAATTACAGTAATCACCTAATTGAAATTATATACATTAAATCCTTATTTCACTCACAATATGTGCATAAAGGTATTTACAATCATGACACACAAAATTTGATAAGTTAAAGTTATATATATATCTAGAATTAATTAAAAATTTATTTGATTATTATAAATTGTGTGTATAATATTTATTTCTGCTTTTCTAAACAAAATTTTTATATCCTGTCCCATTGTCATAATTTATGTGTGAAAATATATAAATGCGTGTGTATGAGTTGAATGGTGTATGTGTGTTTTTGTAGACGTTATATTATAAAATGTGGGGATTCAGGTTTAAATGTATATGTGTAGATTTATTATTTGGTATATAATTAGATACGTAAGTTTATACTTCTGAGTGTCTGTTTATAGATAGGTGTTTCAATTTTGTGTGTAAAGGAATATAACGGTATACGTTTGTGTATGTTGCGTGTGTGTGTAGGCATTTAATTATATATGTTTATGTGTGTGTAAGTGTTGAAGGGATCCTCGTATATATCTAATAATAGCACAAAATCTTTTTATATAATAGAGGATATTAAATTGTTAGATTAGATAAATTTGCTAACAGTAACATTAATTATCAAATACACCCATGTTTATAAAACATAATTATATTTCCCTAATCATGTTATTGACACTTTCTTGGAAGTAAATATCAACATCACCTACAAGATGGCTACATAAATGAATTACATTTCATCAGTTTTACTTTAATTTTGATGTTACACAAAATTTTAGTATTATAAATATAGAAATACCTTTCAGGTAAGATAGATATATGTGTGTATGCTCTTTATGTATATGTATCTACATAGGTATATTTTTTTGTGCATGTATTTGAACACACAAGTGTATATACGTGTGTATATATGTGTGTGTATATATGAATGTATATATATGTACATAATATGTGTGTTTATGTGTATGTATAAATATATGAATATATATGTGTGTATATATAAGTATATGTATCTGTATGTATATTCATTTATATGTGTATCTATGTATCTAGGGATATAACTGTGTGTGTTTATGTCTAATTCAAGCAAAGTTATTGAGTTTGGATTAAGTAATTCAGTGAGTGTGTCAATGAGGGCATTGAAAGGCCTTTAAACAATCAATCTATTATATCCATATTAATCTTACACAGTAAATTACACAATGCAAAACTCACGTGTTTTGAATTTCTTACAACATACACCATTTAGGAAAAAGGTCTACATACATCCTCAACATCTATGAGTCTCTTAAACACAAGATCATTAGGAAATTGATATTTCCATACCAATTACACAGACCAGATACACAAAAGCACACAAAACACACCCACACTCACACTATCCAAACTCACCAACTCCCACTCACGCACACGCACACATAAACCAAGAAATCATCCAAATGTAAATTCTTAGCTACGATGCAACCGATAAGAAAAATATCAAAATCGAATAGGAGTGGTAAGCCAACGCGGAAAATCGAAGAGTCTAGTCAACCTCAGAGAACACTCCACCACTTTTGGAATGGGTCAGGTTCAAACACCAACCTCACACCCTCTCACCCTGGTTATTATACACACTATGAATCCAATAGATTTGAGCCAACTTGTATTGATCTTACATTTGAAGATGACAATTGCAACAACTCAAATTGGGGTGATTTACTAGACGGAAATAACGCATTGAGGATTGATGATAGTATATATGTCATGGAGGAAAACCTACACACATCGACCTATAAACCAAATTATGCACACAATGATAAACACACACTCAAAGGGGAGTTAGATGATAAGCAAAATGCGGAAATTGGTGATTTATTTGAAGTCTCACATCCAAATATTGATACACTGAGAGAACTACACTCATCAAACACATCTAGTGTTTTAGAATCACACCTAACAGGTAGTATAACTCATGCGAGTGATACCCACCAAGCAAGTGATAATAATCACCAGATTCATTACACACACTATGGAAGTGGCACACAACAAGGGTGTAATGAGACTTTCCAGGACCATAACAAACACTATGAAAGTGATAAACACCAGGGTAGTGATGACACACACCAGAGCCATCACACATACTTAGAATATCACATACACAAAGTTCATCACACACACCAAGAACCTGAGGCACTCATAACATCTCCCCCTTTATATGAAAGCGTTTGCGTAAATAATTTGAGGGGAAAACGACGATTTGATGTACATACACTCGATTTGAACAACAATCTAAGCTTTGAGGAAGACACAACTCTACCAACTCATCAGCTTAGCCACTCATTGGACTATACACACACATTAGAGGGAGGTTCTGCACCTGCTCCGAGTGAGCGGTCACCCTCTGGTACGCTTACACACACCTCTTCAAAAGTGGGTAGCTACACACACCTACCAATCATGTCCGCAGCAAACCCAATCCAACTTCCTAAAACTACACCTACACACGAACCAAGTATCGATATAGACGAAACCCCGACAAACCTAGACCTCACCTCATCACAGATAACATCTACCTCACACACACAAACAGCTGAAGAAGATCTAGAAAGTACATTAAGGTCCTCAAATAACATACTACCTACAATGAAGGCCATCACACACACACACACAGCTGAAGAGGACCTAGAGAACACAATAAGGCCCTCCACACCATACACAATGAAAACCATCCAAAATGATATCCAAGAAACTCAGATAGGTACACCTATACAACAGAGTCACTCACAACATACTTACACACCAGACTACGTCCTTAATGATCTCATGGATATTGAGGGTGTACTCCTCGAAGAAGCCCCAAACTCTCCCATAGAATCTGGAGGTATACACACACCAATAAGAAACTCCCAGAGTGTAGATTACAACTCCATACACACACCTACAAAATCTCTATCAAAGGTAAATGATACCTACACACCCTCACCAGGATATGACTCATGCGGTATCAAACGAGACAGCAACGCTGATCATTTTCATTACACACACTTAAGCCCCTCACAACATGTAAGCAGCCAACAATCCTATTCTGAACATACACACACATCCTACTATCTTGCCTCTGTTGAGCCTGCATTAGAAGCTGCCCAAAACATACACACACACCTCTGGGATGAGGAGGAAATGAGATATATAATATTATTTGCACACGGCCTCGATATAGATAGCAAGAAGCTGTACCTCCGTTTATATAACCGCAAGGCAAGTCACTGGATACTCACTAAGAAATTGAATTATACAGATATAGAAGATATAGAACGCTCTGTACACACACTGAAACACAAGGGATTTATTGATTATTTGGATGATGTTTCTCACGCAAATGAATTTTCAAAGAAACTTCTCCACAAGGCCAATACACACAAGGAATACTCAGCTTGGCTAAAAGACTTGAATTCACCCACAAAGGAGGATAAAGATCACACACTAAGCCCCATTCAACTTAGACCTTCACACACGGCTATTAAACAAAATTTAGGAGATACAAACCACGTACACATCTCAACGCCTGCTGACTCAGAATATCTACACATCTCCACCCCCACTGATTCAGAACACATACATACCTTAAATCCTACTGACACACAACACACAGAAACACCCTCTACCTATTTACACAACATACCTAGCTCCATAAAACCTTGTATTGAAGAACCTATATACACACACACTGAGACTTCTGTAAGTAAACATAGGGAAATAAAACTCACTACACACACAGTAGAGCAAGGTTTTCCCTCACACACCCAAACAGACCCACAGTTTGTATATATATCTGCACACTCATCAGACAGTGACGATAAGGCCTCTTTCGATTCTATTGAGGAAATACCTAAAACTAAAATTAATATAATTACAAACAAACAACATCTACAACATTACACACACACACATTCTAACCATCTAACTCCCTTTAGCTTTGACCCCTTAGATGGTTAATACATTAGGGGAGGGCTTGTGTGTTTATATACTTTTTGCAATAATGGAAAGGGTGTTCGTGTATGTATATATCTATAACAGTGGTGTGTGTGTCTGTGTATACATACATCTATAATAATGGGGAGGGTGTATATGTAGCTTAAATTTTACAATAACAGCAGGGAGGGTCTATGTATATATTTGTATTTATGTGTGTGTGTGGTGATAGATATATTGCTCTTAATGTGCTAAAGAAGATATATATGTATACATATTTATAGCTTTTGGAAGAATTACCAAACAGTATCAAATTTATACAGTAAACACACATATAAAATCATTAAAATCACACCTTGAACATATATAGATATACACCTCCAAATCTCACCACCACACTTTCACCACACACATATACACACATTTATCAATCTTATCAGCATGACTGTTTCAGTGTGTGTATATCACCCAAACCCAATCATTTCTTATATTAATTTTTACAGTACTTGATGTACTCAACCTGAAGGAATTAAATAGCCTAATTTCAAATTCACCCCTCCCCAATAAATCTGATTTGAGGAGGCTAAAGAATAAGGGTCAAATAGTTAGGGAGCTCAAGGGTACACCTATGAGTATGTATACATATACCAACATACAAATACATGCACAAACACACCCATACACCCACATTCCCACCCACAACCACAACCACACACACACACACACATACATATACTCTACCCTGAATACCCTAACCAATCAAGATCCACACACACACACATACATACACCCTAATGTGTGCAGAATACAAGACACTTTCTGGAAGGAGTTTGAAAGATGTACTTACACACAACACATTTAATATAACAGGGCCACTCATTAGCCTCAATTTTCGTCCTTTTAAAGAAATCCTAAGAAAATTATTATTTATTTATTATTTGGCCTCTGGAGAGGATGCAACGGCAGCTACACTGAGTAATATACATCGACTTAAATTTCCCCATTATGTGTGTAATGCTGTTATACCCGTGTTTGCAGGTGAGTTATTTCACACATTTACGCACACTTAGCTATTTTATATGTTTTGTTTTGCGATACACACTCTTGATCTAACACACATACTTTTTATATATCATACACATGATTCCTACATTTTATATACACACCACATACTTTATACATATCATACACACGATATACACAATTTATATATCTACCACACACTTTATGAATATCACAAACATGATATTCCCAATTTATATATACACCACACATGATATACACACGATTTACACATTTTATATATACACCACACATGAATACACACTATTTACACAATTTACACATACACCACACACTTTATACACACGATATACACATTTTATATATACACAACATACTTTATACATATCATACACACAACACATACTTTTGAAATACACACACAAACATAGGATCTATAATACAAATGATACATACTCTTGATTCTAACACACATCCCTATGGTCTATCATACACACTTAGAGTTGATGACACACATATATTTCACTTTTTTTACACACACACACACACCTTATGTTATTACACACATATATATCATCTTTTACCACACACACACATATCTCATCTATTATTACACACACATTTACACCCTATTTACAGACCGAACTAGTTTTGAGTCTTATGAAACAGCTAGGCATCTTGAAGATTTTGTCGAACACTTAATAAATAAGGTTAGACCCTACACACTAAACATATACAAACAATTGCACACCACACACATCTCTTATATCACACCACACACATACACTACAATCATATATCATATCACACCACACACATATGTTACACATACATTTATTTTAGATCACACACCATACATCTATCCGATTGCACACAGCACACATATATATATATATTATGTTCTTTAAACACTAAAAATATATATCTATATAATTTACACTGTAAATATAACTATTATAATTACACACACATCCTATGATTAAATAAACACACCTATACCATTGGGGGTATATATAACACTTACATAAGAGACTCCAAGTCACTAAAAATTCGGATTTATAGAGCGTATTTAGATTACACACATTTTGCGTACTTACCTTACTATATAATACATATACATAAAAAACTCAATTTGAGTTACACACACATCAACATGCCTCCCTTTAAATTATATAGACGGACGACCCTCATTTCACAACACTGTTTTTGATTTGTGAAGAGAGTGTTAAAGTGTTGGAAAGTTTTCTAAAAAGAGTAGAAAGTGTAGGCCTTCATCCTAAATATACACACCCTTTCCTACGTCGCTACACAGCGGTAAAATTTACACATTTGCTTGTATATATTTTCTTTTTGAAAAAAAACCACAAACATACACACACATACAAAAACACAATAACACAAACACGCACACACTAACACACACCCACAAACTAACACACCCACACAAACACACACCACATATCTACACACACTGTATATACATACACATACACTCTACATATGTATATACACACGCTGTATATACACACAGTCTTACTCTCATTCATATTTTCACTCTCTTACACACACATACCTCACCTTATATCATAGGAATATGTACACACAAATATTCTTTGGAATTGTTTGAATATAACTAAACGATTAAAGTTACATTCACTAGCTGCCTATCAATTAGAGTTATTACTCAAATGTAAATTAAATATCAATCGACGAGGCAAATATTTTAATGAGTACGTATTATTTACACATCACTATATCTCCCTTAAACATATTTACTTAAACACACATCTCCCCATTGCAGATGTAATTAAACAGACATAATCCCACGCACACACATAATGACACACACATACATAATGGCACACACACATAGATAATCCCCCCACACACATATAATCCCACACACACATATAATCCCACACATACATATAATCCCACACACACATATAATTATACACACACAATCCCACACAAACATATAATCACACAGATACACATAACCACACAAACAAACACGCACACTCACATAATCCCACACACATCTCGCCCTAAACAGATAGCATTACCCACACACATATTTTATCAACACATTGTCAATATAATGTGTTTTTAGGTTGACCATACTCTTATACACACACCTCAATCAACCTCAATTAGCCCTTGAAAAGGCTGTCCATTGTATTAGAGAGAAAGTGATTATTCCACCGAGTATACTCACTGAAATATCGCGCCGTTTGAAACGTATTTGTATCAAACTTACACCCAATAAGAAGAGGAAAAAAGTAAATTATACACACACACACATATATATATATATATATATATATATATATATTTATGTATATTGCTAAAGTCTATATTAAGGCTTACACACACATATTTATATATTATTAAATCGTATCTTACGGCTCACATACAGTTATATATTTTTTGTTTTATCTTTAGATTTTCACACACATATATATTTGTTGTTGAATTCTATCTTACGATTTACACATATATATACATATAGATTTTTATATAAATATATAATCAATAGAAATCTACCGGGAGATTTACATCCAAATTGAGCACTTATTTGCACACATATATATATACCTTAGAAATAACCTCACATATTTACACACACATATATATCCTTCGAAGATATCCACAAGACAACAAACCTACATTACACACACACTTAAATAACCCACCTAAAAATTTTTAAACCTAACACACACCCACCTATCACATTAACTAAACCTATAAACACTATTTAGAAACATGATTGGCAGACACACTTACCAAAAGATATAATTGATGATATAAATATGTACACACAATTTATTGAGGATTTGAAAATTCCTGAAATTCAATTAGTAGCTCGCCCATGGGAAGCTAGGAAACAGCCAGGCATGTACACGCTAATTACACACAATATTTGAGGCTTGTGTGCACATATTTGTAATTTATTACCTGATATTTGTGTGTAGTTTGAAAAAATATATATACATATATATATGTTCAACCTTTTTCTATGCTCACAACACACATATACTCACCAATCTCTCAGTATCTAGCCATACCAGAAACATAATTTATTATGTATATACACATATATATCTTCTAGTCAATAGCTATCTAGCCAACATATCCACACACAATATACACTTACACACAATACAAACACATATACACAATGCACAACTCCTCACCCCTTACCCACACACACTCTTCAACCTTTACTCTCTCTCTCACACACACCCACACAGGCCTCTCTAGTGTGTTTTTTGATTCGGAGTGTCGATTTGTAAGTGTAGAAAGTATGGCATTGGACGATTATAGTGAAAGGGGAGGTTGGCGTGGATTTCATTGTGAGGGCCTACTATTTCATTCATTATTTGCAATTTTAATGTACAACTGTTTATTTACCCCAAATATTGAAAACACATTTTTTACACCTTTTCAGGTTAATAATGCGTAATATATATATATATATACATACACACACACACACATATACACACACACACAAACACAATCGATGATTCGAATGTGTTATATATATATATATATAACACATTAAAATATGTATTACTGACGGTAAAATCCCCTCTTTTTATATCTATATGTTTATATGGCACACACAGATACAGAATTGACTTTTAATCAACCCTATTATACATATATTTACATACATATCATATATTCACCCCACCAAAAACATACACACATGTTCAAACTATGTGTGTGTAGGATTCACCCCTTGATTTAGATTCAGAAGAATTTTATAAGCAAAGATATGATGAAATTGAGGATAGACTTAGCTGTGTGTGTAAACTTACACACACTGAATTATATTTTGAAATTGTTGAGATGATTTCACTAATACATGGTCTAAAAATTAAAGGTGTGCAATGGGATTTAAGGCGTTATTTTAGGTCTACGAATAAACTCAAAGATAACTCTAAACACACTGAAAGTGAACTCTATTTCATCCAATCTATGATTGATTTCTTTTCAATTTTTGATTATACACACCTATTCGAAATAATTGATGAATATCAGCCACACAAACTCTCTACTGCACCCTTACACACTATACAACACTTAATTTCGTGTGTAGAAACATATACCTCAAAACGTATGACTTACACACTATTTACTCTCTATTATAGCGTTTGTATTGTTTTTAGAGAGGGAGGGGTTGATGTCTATATTATTATATGTCTACATACAGATAAACTGACACATAAACATACACACACATAGACATAAACACACATAGACATAAACACACATAAAAATATACACCCATAAACACACACAAGCATAAACTCATATACACATTCAAAAACATAAACACACTGGGTATAGGTACACACTCTGATCCTCTACACACCTAAATATATAAATTTAAAATTTATATACACTTGTTTAAAGTTGATATATAAAATCAATCCCTGTGTGTGTATATATTCATTGTGTGTGATGTGTATATCAATAAAATAATAATAATGTCTCTTTTGTGTGTATTTATGGAATGATATTATTATTCTTGGTATAAGCACCATTAAAATAATAATACGAATGTGTGTGTATATATATCAATATAATAATAATAATATATGTGTATGTATCAATAGAGTATACATAATTTATATATAAATATCAATACAACAATAATAATAATATATGTGTGCGTACCAATAGAATAAAACTAATGTGTGTGTGTAATTATATGAATAGGTACAGATAAAAACTTAAGGGAGATTTCACACATCCTGGACTCCCTCGAATTTTCCAGTCAATTTTTTGGACTAATTGGGGCCTCTTTGGGGGGCCAACTCTTATCTTCAATATTTCGTTTACTTTGTTTAAATTACACATATTGGCAGGGTGGTTTACCTGATTTATTTCTATGGAGGTAAGTTGTGTGTATGTACACACACACACACACACACATAAAGCCACATATATATAGTCCTACATATACCCAATTTTAATTTCATTGAATATATTTATACTACTTAACACACACACACACCAATTAATATCATATGCACTATATATGTTTGTATTTATCTCCCCTAAATACACAGAATCAATCCTAAAACAATGGATACACACACCCCCTCTAAACATACACCCTCTATATATACAACTTCTAAACACACACCTTCTACACATCCACCTTCTACATACCAACCTTCTACACACACACACACTACACACACACGTCAATTTGAAATAGCCCTCTCTAAATTGGAGTCCTTGCTAGTAGAAGTAAAGGGCCCCCGTGATCGACTCTCTGAAAAACAAAGGTAAATTTGATTTGTATTGAAAATGCGTGTAATCAACCAAACGTGTGTATATGTGTAGGTATGTATGTATGTATGTATGTATGTGTGTGTGTGTGTGTGTGTGTGTGTGTGTGTGTGTATATGTGTGTGTGTGCGTGTATACACATATTTACTCACAGCATTTATGAAGTCATTATTACACCCCAAAACCTTACACACAATTTATCACACACACTATTATCTTATTAACAGGTGGTGGTTAAATAAATTACATGAATTTGGTGCAAGTGCTGAAGTGTGTAAAATCATTGAAACAGAAAGAAAGGAAAAAACAAAAAAATTCCTTAATATACCTAGTGATGAGTAAAACACACACCTACACTAACACACACACATATATATATATATATATATATATACATGTATATAAGCACACAAATACACACAAAAATAAATTCAGATATATACACACACAGAGATGTAAAACAAGTAGACACATACAGAAACATAAAAGCATACACACAAAACAGCACTTATATACACACAAACATATACTATATATACACCCAAAAACATATATACATTGCTTAGTCAAAATCCATATCATATTTATAAATGTGTAAAGGAAGAAATAAATGTGTGTATACACACTATTTAGGTATATTTTAGAAACGCGTGTGTATACACTATTTGTTTATTTTTTTTAATGTGTGTATTTATACTATTTATTATTTTAGAATGTGTGTAAATTGAAATATAGGCATAAAAATTTGTTCAATTTTTTATAATTCATAAATTAAAATACTTTTCAAATTTGAAATTTGATTTGTTGTAATCCCCTCAATTAATATCCTAATAGTGTGTAAAATTACATACACTTTGTACAAATTATTATTATTATATGATTTTACTAATATACACACAAAATTTGACTAATACTAATACACTCAACAAAATTACATAATCTAGACACACAAACTCAATCTATATACACAAAAATCACTCTATAATCACACTATATATTTATATTTAAGGACACACGCATCTAAATAATTTAAGTTATACAGTCACATATCTATATAATTTAAGTTATATACACAAACAGATCTATATATAATAATAACAATAAGAGATTCATAGATTTTTAAAATTTTTTTAGTTTATTGTAGTGAAATAGTGTATAAATAGTTCCAAAAAATTTGTATAGATAATGTATGTATTATATATATGTGTGTGTATATATATGTGTGTGTGTGTAGTTCATTAAGTTTGAGTTGTTAATTTACTCTTATCTTTATTAAGTGTAATGTGTGTGCTATCTAATTTAGATGATATTGTATTCAATTTTTGACAATCTAATATATATGCTTGATTCTGAGAATCAGAGGAAATGTGTGATTTAAAGTGAGGATTGTTTTGTGTGTGTATTTGGTTATTTGGTAAGGAGTAGGGGTGTGTGTGTGTAAAATTTGGGTCGTTTGGCACACAATTTATTTGAGAACTTTTATGTTTTTCTTTCAGCTTTTTTATCTTTCGTGCAGTCCTAAATAAAATATATAATTCATATACATTTCAATTTTTTTTACACACATACTCACACCCGTATACACCCACACATATATATAAATACACACACACACACAGACGAATAATACACACACATATACACACCTTTAATTTAATTATCCATGAATTATTATTATATGTGGGGTGTGTGTGTTGAATATGTGTGTGGGTTTGTGAAATTGGATCTTGGATGTGTGTGTGAATGAATATTAGTAATGAGTATGGGTGCAGGTATGTGTTGTTTGTATGTCTATAAATCAATGTTTTAAGGTGTGTGTCTAAACAGATATATTGGAATATGTGTTTACATAATCATGAGGTTATAAGGTTTGTATAGTTAATTATAAATCTGGAGCTTGCTTGTGTGTGTAATAATGTATTTAAGCGTGTTATTAGTCAATCATAAATAAAAATATGTGTGTAAATAATATGTGTTATACCTAAGGGAAGTTATGGCAACAATAAATAAGAAAATCATAAAGCATAAAAGAGCTAATGTCGGCTGAAATTGAAATATATATAAATTGACAAATCCACACAAACAGAATATATAAAGTCTATACACAATCAATATGTTTTAAATTTTTACATGTATGTATTCAAATATAGATATATGTGTATGTAAGGGTTATCTTTGAGTTTTGACAGCCATTGATTATGTTAATTTGTAGAAGTTATTTATACACACAAGTATTAATTATATATTATTTTAATATTACACATACACACAGACACATAAATTGAAACTGTGTATAATATATATATATATATATACCTGTAACCAATTTGAATAAAAAATATTAGATGTTTTGAGTTTACTGAAAATAGGTAAAGTTTTATATAACTCTTGTTTTGTACCGAAGTAATGGGGCACAAGTGAAATTGCATTCGTTGGATATATGTCTGTATGTGGTTAATTCATTATGCATTATTTGATGCGTATATAATGTGTGAAATTCAAATATAAATTTTTTGACAATGTGTGTAATGAATGAGATAAAAAAAACCACAGGCTATATACTTGCCAAAAGGTATTGTAGATTTCCCTATATATAAATGTGTGTACAAATTTACATGTATTTATAAATGTACATATGTGTATAATGTACTTGTGTCTGTAAATGTATGTGTATAAGTTCGTGTGTGTATACATTTCATTTTTGTGATTGATTTGGTGAGTATTTTATCATACATGTACAAATAATTGTGTCATAACTTAACAATTTGTACTTAATTTGATTAAAATCAACCTATAAAATTAAATAATTTATGTTTTATTTACTTATCAAATTCAAGCTTTAAACATTTATTTTTAATTTTACTTTATTTTTAATTTGTTTTAACTTACCATATCCAACATAGGGAAACTTATTTGTTGTTTGCATTTCTCAAAATATTAAGTTAATACTTTGTGTGTATAATTTTCCCATTCAAATCTTATGTTAATTTTTGACAAATTAATGTTTGAATATGTATAAATGTGTGTGTATACGACTGTGTATGTATGTTTGAAGACACGCCCCTTAAAATTCAATTTATATTTAAATTGATTTATATATGATTATATGAATATATATATGTTAATTGATAATTTCAATTGTTCTTTTTTTGAAGTAGAAGAATTTTTTGGTGTTATATATAATTAAAATTATTATGCTTTTATATATGTGTATGTATAAATAAAACATATACACAATTGCACATATATACAATTATATGTATATATAATTAAGTGAACAATCGTTTTATTTTGTTTAGATAATTACAACAACCTTTTTTTTGTTTAGATAATTACAACCTTTTTTTTGTTCATGACAAGCACATACACTTGATACAATTTCATAATATAAATATTTGTTATGTTTTCTAATTCAATTGCTAATTAAACTCTTAAGGTCTTGTTATGTGTATTGTTATACTTATACATATATACTAAGATCATTATAGTATTTATATTTATATATGTAATTTAGCTTATTTACAAATTTGTTTCTGTAAAAAGTTACAGGGTAGATATCAGTTTGTGCGATTATAACATAAAGTATATATCATGTTTATTCAACATTTACGTATGTAATTTTGTATGCTTACATAATTTGATACATAAAGTAAAGATATAATTTTAACAAAAGTTCTTCATCTTCATAAACTGAAACGAGGTTTACGAATAAAGAATCAGTATTATAAATTACCAATAAATTATTTATGTATTTACTTACATATACACATGTTACAAACATCATCATCAATTCATACAAGAGAGTGAAAATGTATATAATTTAATCCATACCTTGTTAACAAATGATAGGTACATTGTGTATAGTATAAAAAATGTTTTCAGTATGATGGTTATTCATACAGCTCTCAAAACTTATATTTAATGTTATATATAACTATAACATTATACACTAGCATTCAAACTCATGTATTCTGTCAACAACAAGCATGCTAAGTCAATTTATTCTATAAATATCAAAATCAACTACAAAACACTCCGTATTGCATTACTCACAATTCACAATTATTATACTACACACATATCAACACTCTGTAAGCTTTAAGAACAATTAGTGATGATTATAAAATGATTACTATTTGTTAAGAGTTGTGTTTAATTTGTGGTATTCTTTTCATCTTTCAATCTTCTTCCCTGATTGTAATGCCTTGGACCCTCTCTATCTGATGGACACTCACACACTTCTACCGAGCCATGGTGGCCTATGGATGACCCACAAACCAACATTTGTTGGCCTTGATAACAACCCATTTATTCTCATACATCGACATTGCTGTATGATTGGAATTAGGATGTCTGATGGCTATAAATTCCTCGATGAAGAAATACACACATCCGAGGTTATCATTTATGCCTCATAAATTATAACCCCAACTCAACGCTTATTGTTGGTGTAGCTGATGCTAGTGTATTAATAAACTTATAGCTATAGCATATATAGCGGTGATGAGTGTAGTAACTTTGTGTTTAGCTCAAGGTTTTTGTAGCTCAAGTACAATTAACTCAAATCTTTCGTCCCTCGAGTCCATATAACAAACAACTCTTGTAACTCATATATTCGTAGCTCAAAACGGGTGTATAGCTGATTCTCATGATTAATTAATTCAAACTGATATATAACTCACACTCATCTCAATTCAGTTTTTTGTTTCTTTCTTGGTATTTACTTCAATTTGAAAATCACAAATCCCTTGAGCTCATCATATAGAATATTCACATGTTGTTAACAAATAGCCTACCTAAACATTTCAATTAATAGTGAATACATTCTTCATGTATCTCTTCAAGAGAATACATACCAAATGTGTTTAAGTTTTACAAAACATTTTAGTCTACGAATTTAGGAAAAAAAATTCGCTTTTTTCTTTTGTATATACACCTACAGTTTCAATTTTTGTTTTATTTTTTTTATCCTTGTATTTTTGTTGTTTCATTTTTGGGTAACATTTGAAATTAAATACATTGGGATATGTAAAATACTTTGATTCTTTTTTCAGATAACAAGTTTGGTAACCTTTGAACCTCATTCACATAACAGAAAGAATAAAGATGAGGTTACAATCCTTACCACTGACATAAACGGTGTACTAAGAGTATGGTCCTTACCCAATCCTTCAGCTAGCCCTCATAAAGCTAAGTCTTCCATCACCCTATTATTTGAATACAAGGTCCCGCACACAGTCTTATCGGTCAAATCAATTCCAGATGCCCATCTCGACCCTAAAGAAGTTTCAAAATTTGGTCTGTTGCTTGCCAACCTGGAAAACTCCATGAACTCTTCCATTACATTGCACCAATTTACACTCTCCATAGAGACCAATCATTTCCAAGGAAAATTAGACCATTGGTTAACACACACACCCTATCAAACTGTTGAGGCATTTGAAGTATGTCCAAGTGGTAACTATGCTGCTTTTTCACAAGGCACAACTCTCCATGTTTATTCTACTATACATTCTTGCCTTCTCTCTTTGAGGCATAAAGCGCGTTTCAAATGCCTCCAATTTCATCCAAAAGAAGAATTTGTAGTTACTGGTGATTATATCGGAAAGATAACACATTGGTATTGCCTCAATGACAAAAGCTTTAGCATAAATGAAGCGCAAGTCATTGATAATGACAAGTCCGTGGGAGGTACCATCGGTGTATTATCTCATCAAAATACAAATAATATTACCATGGGAACGTTGCAAGAAACAACTGAAGTACATAAGAAAAACATTTCAAAATTGAGTAATGAAAAGTATCTTTATAATTCTAAAGAAAACAGCGTGCACACCATTATGTGTACCACCTCAACACATCATTGGCATGCTCATGCTGTCAATTGTTTGGAATTTACAAGCGACGGTGAACAGCTTTTCTCAGGAGGTGAGGAAGCTGTACTATTGCTTTGGTATGTCCATTCGAACAATAAGCAATTTTTCCCAAGGCTTGGAGCACCTATTGTATCCATTCAATCAATTAAAAATAGCTGTTATGTCGGTATAGCTTGCCTAGATAATTCTTTCAAGATAATTGATAGCACATATCTAATCGTCAAACACTCATTGTATGGCTTAGATATCCCAGCTATGAAACATTCAGAGACTATTGCCAAGGAGCTCCCATATGAATTTCAATCACTATCTGAACTATACCATTTATATAGTGAAGAACAACTTTCAACAACTCATATCCTACCACTTTCTACTTCAACCGGTCCTGCAAGTGTGGCAAATTTTCCTGAGGGTACTTTAGTTATCAATCATCATTCATCACAGCTTCAGTTTTATGATATTTTTAATGATCTCCATCTTGCTCATTTTAATATAAACAAGCGGCATTTTGTTTCACGTGTCAACAAACTATTTGGTGCCGAATGGAAAATATCGAATGTGGCTTTTTCAAATGATTTTGCTAGCATGGCAGTTTCCACATATCGTTTGGACATAGTCAATGACAAACTTTCACTCTCAACAAAGAAATTTGTACGCTCTTTTGAAGATCGTACTCAAGAGGGAAAGTATAAATACACTCTTCAATTCTGGACTATTCCTCAAAGCTTCAAAGATTTTAAAGAAGGTCAAAATTTGGAGTCTGGCCCCATGATAGAACTTGAAACAAAAATTGATAGACCACACTCAAACACTATCACTCGCCTCATTGCACATCCCAATGACTCGACTATTTTCTTCAGTATTTCAATGGATTCCTCGTTCAAAACTTGGAAACGAATTCACAATCCAAACAGCACTCCCAAAACAAGCTGGATATGCATTATGGTTGGATCCTATAAGAACCTCCCAATACTCACTGGTTGTTTGAGTTTGGATGGAAGTGTATTAGTCATCTCTCATGGCCCAATACTCACACTTTGGCAATCTAATAACAATAGATTAATTGATTCTATTATCTTCCCAAGGGAGGAGCAAGATAACATTAAGCATAAGCCCAATAATAATTCTGATATAAAGCAAAACCTAAAGCCCTTGAAGACTATCCAAGCTTGCAATTCGATAGAAATTATAGAGAAAACTCAGCGACCATATCTTATAGGAGCAACATCAAATCGTTTAGCTATTTGGGATTTTATAGACTTTACTTTATTACACTATACAACTTTTTCATCGAATATCGATAAAATTTTTATGAACCCACATACCTCATACTTTGCCCTTGTAACTGCACACAACCAAGAAGAAGTACAGCCATATCATAAACTATCTATCTATAACATTGTGCCACCCACAAATGGTAAAAATTCAATCCTTGTACTGGAAACACAAGAAATTAGAAACAATGAAGATGAATTTATCTTAGCAGGCTGTATAATCCCATCCAACCCTCCTCAGCTCTTTTCACTCAATAGCGATTTTGGAATAAGTTGTCAGAAAATTGACTCCATTGATGGCAAAACAAGATTAATTAACCATGCTCAAATAGTCAAATCTGCTAATAAATATCTTTCACCTATACAACAATCTACTAAAGAGAAGGAAACTACAAAGGACAAAAGTGACTCTACTCAAGCTTTTGATAAGTTTATTCAAGAGTTGCTAGATTTTGAAGTTGATACGGATGAATATCTAGAAAGGAATTTCCCACAAATAACTCACACTTATCTATCTAAGCAACAAAGATTCGCTCAGCTATCTAAACTTGGTGACCAAATGTTTTTGAATGACTTCTTAGATGATTGTGGACCATCTCACCAGGCTCCACCACCTAGCATCACCTTCAGACTCTTACTTAATCATTATGCATTCCCCATATACCATATACAATCAAACACTACTATAGATATGAGTACAAATGCTTATACACCTCATGAATTATCGCACAACAACTCTTATAGAGAAATTTATGACCCTTCTAATATATCTACACTTTCACAAGCTTTTAATACTGCTCTTTCGTAGACAATTCATAATTAAATAATTTTTTGGAATTTTTTCGATTTTTTAAACAAAATCTTGACTCCAAAACACACATATAAATACACTGATATCTCATAAATAAACTTTAAACGCATACAAACATAAAATATATAATATACACTCAACAAGCACAACAAGTCTAAGGCAGATATGTGTATACTCACTTTTAGAGAGATTTACTACACATAATATAAAAACACGAATAAATTATTCTTTATTATTGTTAGATGTTTAATTAATTACTTATCAACCAAAATTAATATAAAATTGAGAAACAAACAGTTACACCTTTATCAAGGACTCAAATGTGTTTAATTACCTAATGATAAATTTTAAACCAAACATTACATAAAATTATCTTAATTATATTTATGTAGTCATTTTATTATCAGAAAATTAATAACTCATTTGGAGTTTATAGAATTTACATATTTCTGAAATTTACACTATAGTTCATTTAAGTTTGTATATCGGAATGTTAAAACTTACCTAATGTTTTATTCTCTTTAAAAAGTATAAAATGAGTGAGTGCTTACTTTTGATCCAGCCTAGAATAAAATTAAACTTTTGGTTCAGTTATCAAGGGATTTAAATTGTTTTATCTTTGACATTCTTTAATAATAAAGGTTTTCCATTTTTCCACCATATTAACATTTTTAGTAATTAGATTAAAAGACCGTTGAGTTTTTTTTTTATTCTCAGTTTTGAAACTTTGTACAAATAGGAAACAAGATATGATGGTGAATTCAATTTTAAGATGTAGGATAAAAACGGGGTCGAATTTAAAAAATTACAATTTGATATATCATTTTAGTCTTTAAGTAATGTGTTATCAATTCATTCACTCTGATAGCCAGTATAGATGTAAATATCTATTAAAACAACCATACTTACTGTCACTAACCATGATTAAAGAAAGTTAATAAATCATTATAATTTGAATATATTGAATAATTCATTTATTTCCTAGCAAGAAAAAACTTAAATAATCGCCGATTTTTATACAGTAGAAGATTGAGTTTATTTAAAATGAGTAAGTGAAGATGAGTCACACTATATATATATATATATATATATAGTGTGACAAAATATATATATCGACTCTACTCGAAATTTTTTTGCCTGTTCCAAATACCTACAAATTTGAAACATATCACACACACATGTATTTAAGCTATTTATGTAGCTGATCAAGATAAATATATAAACACACCTAAGGTTTAATTTATACTTAAGTACAACTAATTTCAAATCCTAACATGTGCAACAAGCTATATATATACAAATGCTTGAATATATACTCAAGTATATATACATTCATACAACTATACACATAAACCTTTATGTAAATATATATCTACACACATGTATACATATATCTATCTATGCAATTGGAATGAAACTAACACATGTTTTACTAATCAAAATTTTGTAAATTAATTTTATATAACAAAACAAAATTAATGTAAAATTTTATTATTCAATTTTTTAATGTAATTACACTTATTAACAAACACCGGAAAATATAATTTTTCTTTTCATCTTAGAATTTTATAATTAAATTGTATCTATTATAATTATTTATTTTAAAATCATTTATTATTGTTTTTGTTTGTTTCTTGGAAAAATGATTCTTTATAATTCCAAATATTAGTTTTACATCTACCATGCCTTTGAGAATTGTTTCTTAAAATTTTAAAACGCTAAATTTAGCTTGTTTCAAAGGTTTTCGCTAATCATTATCTCCTTCTAGTGTCAAGCTTTTACTATACTTTTTAATTAAGATTTATATCAATCATAGGAGTTACTAAATGATTATAGCATCTTGATGAAAAAATTAAGCATGATGGTTATTTTTTTTTGAATCTCAATTTTGAATAAATGCAAATAGAATTTTTGATTATCTCTGTAGCATTTCAACTACCATGCTAACATCAATGGATTACATGAACTAGTAAAGATTTATTCTATAACATTCACTATCAAAAGCGCTGAATAGACAACATCAATTCCAAAAATAGCAATACAAAATTAGATTCTATATCATTCCTAAATATCATTCCTGAACTTCCCATTCAGGACTTAATTAATTCGAAATGAATTACATATACATGTAAAGAGATTTAATTTCCTTATGTGTAATCCTACGAAGAAAATAATAATTCATTTTACTTTTTTACTACACAATGGAATCCACTAGTTCCAACATGGACGGAGACTCACTTTATGACTACAATGACCCAGATACCCCTGTTGAAAGCCCAGAATTTTCTGAAATCTTACAAAAGTTTGTATCCATCAGTAATCCCAACTTTTCTTGTGGTTTTTTCAGTGGTACCGTTATCGCTATAATATTCAACCCTTGGGATAGAGGTAAGACTATTTATATATCAGAATTTAAACCATACAAGAATAGAACCTTAGGAATCATAACGAAGATTTAAAATATGTGTAGAGTTTCAGACTCCTTTTTGAAGGAGCCTGTGTATATCATGACTACTTTTTTACTCACTTTGGATTGTAGATTTTTGACCTATAATCAATTCATGTACAGCCCTCTACCTATCTCTCAAGAACAATTTAAATTTCCTCAACCGAGAAAACTGGAAAAGGCCTTTCCAAGGATGCACAAATACTTTGTTTTATCGAGCATTTTCCAGTGGACTGTATTTTCCATTTGGTAAGCTTCACTATCATAGAATCTAAGCATAACAAGTGCTCATCAACTATGAAATTCAAATGTTTAATTAAAATTTTTACTTTTAGAATCATACTTTTCCCAAGCTATTTCGAGATATTCACAACTTCAATCTGACACTTTAACTGCAAAATTTATAGCTGGTAGCTTGACTGGCATGCTCACTGCTATAACTTTACACCCACTAGCTGTCGTCAAGTATCACCAATGGGGAATGGATCGCCCAAACAGCCGCATTATATTATTGATAAAGGATTTTTGGGTTGCAGGCAAGCTTAATTTCCGATATTTTTCAACTATATATCTCAACATATACCATCTGAATTTAAACTGATTATTATAATACTTTAGAAATATCACTTTTAATTTAAATAATGATGCAAAATGATAAAATTATATATTTTTTAATTTTCAGGGCCCTCATTGATGTATAGGTCTATATCATCCACACTACTCAGAGATATGATATTTGGAAGTGTTTTCTCACTATCTCGTCATTCCTTTACAGCCTTTACATTATTTCACTTTGAGAACACCAAACAAAATCAATCATCTCATCATAAAGAACCAAGTCAATGGCCTAGCAATCTTCTACCTCTTGCCTTATTCGTAGGAAATAGTTTGGCTGCAACACTTGCTGTTATTTTATCATCTCCATTTAATTATATAAGGAATATTAAGTTTATGAAATTGACGGCAGGTCTGAATCAAACTATGACTACTGGAAAACAAAACCCAACAATACAAAACCCATCTGCAATTTCTATACTCAAGAGGCTACACAACAAGGCTTGGAATAATGATTATTCATATTGGAAAAAGATACACCTATATCAACATCGATTGAGGATTGGATGGGGATCTCTTAGAGTTGCCATAGGTATGGGACTAGCTTCACAAATATACCAGGCTTGTTGTAGCCTAAATTAAGTCAAAAACACCTTTTTTGAACGAAGTAATCCATCTCACCAAAAACAAATAAGATAACTTCACAAATGATAAGATTCAATACTCACCTACCTATAACACATTGAGTTTCCAATACCTTAAATCCTCACAACACTTTTATAAAAAATTTTAACAAAATATATCATGGGTAATCCTTTTTTTTTACCACAATACTCATTCTTACTGTTTATAACTTTATTGGTCAATTAATACACATATTTGGACACACATTCAAGAGATAACTTATTTGGGTTTAAATAAATAATATTCATCTATCTTATTTTTATTTCATTTTTTGAAGAAATTCTTTGATTATCTTACTTCACTTATTTTTTAATTAAATGATACAAATACTTTGTTTATTAATTAATAAGCACACATTAATTGTATCTTGATATAAATATATCGCTTTTAACAAAAAAAAAAAATCTATTTATATTTAGCTTATACGTTTGTTTTAAAAAAAAAATCTTTTTTCCTTATGATTACATAAGTATATCAATACACACACACACGCACATATACATAATATACAAACATAATATATACACAAGTATATATCTATGATATTGATTTAATAAAGTTTGTTTTAATAATACCCATGTTTTTTTTTGGTTAGTTTATTTTTTTTTCGAGTTTGTACACAACTTGTTTTATATTCTTTCATCATATCAAACCATTTAAAAATTGTAATATAATTTTATATAACACACACTCAATTCTATTTTTAATTATTTATATATTTTTATTTAAATTTTTAAAATATAAATTTAAAAAAAATTTCAACTCTCTGATGATTAAATCGAATCGACCTATTTTCAATTCACATAAATATATATATATATATATATGTAAATTTCATTTGGTGTTTGAGTGTATATATATATATATATATATATATATATGTTGTATGGGTATATATTGTATTTGACTTTATATTGTGTGTGTAAATGTATTTGTGTGTGTGGTTATGTGTGTGTGTTTGTGTGTGTGTGGAAATATAAAAAAGTATACACAGCATCTATCTAAATCAAATATATGAAATATAATTTAAAAATAATTATATATTAGAGATAAATTGAATAGTATTCTAAAATATTTAATTTATTATTAAATCATCGTTACTCAATAAATGTGTAAAATGTGAGTTTGAAGATCATTTTATAAAATATTATATCTTTTGAATTATTGTTATTATTATTAACAATTCTATATTTTTCAATAAAAATTCATACATACTATATGTACTTAGTAAATATTTTTATTGTTATATATATGTGTGTGTGTGAGTATCGTCTGTTTATATATATTATACGTATGTGTGTATTGATGTGTTTTTATATAGTATCAATAGTATAGTGTGAAGGTGTGGGTATTTTGTATGTGTTATGATTCAAAAAAACCATGTTATGTTAAATGTGCTATGTGTTGATGTGTAAGCAGTAATAAAAGTGTAGGTTTAATTTATAAACCATTATACACACACACACACACTATATATATATATATATATATGAGAATAGGGTGAAAATAGGTGTGTGTGTAATTTATGAATCTTCACAATCTTTCTTATCATCCGTTTGATTTGAATTTTCTTCTTCTTTCTTAGAATTACTTGAAATTATTTCCTATATATAATATATATATATAAATATATATATATATATAGTAAAAACATAATGTGTAAATATATATTAATGTGTATAAATATAAAGGTGTGTGTACAAAATACTTAAACTCTATATGTATGTACAGAGTTTAAAGGTTGTCATGAGTATATAGAAATAAAAGGATAAAGACGAATCAATTAGTAAATATGCTCACACAATTGTGTGTGTGTGTGTGTTGGTATTTATAATGAAATTTATGTGTGTATGTGTGCTTATTTAATGAAATTTATGTGTGTGTATGTGTACCTTTATACGAGGGTCATTTGGGTCAATACCCTTGAAATTTTTTAATACTTCAACCATCATAGCTTCATCAAAATATATATCTTCTGCTGTGTGTGTTGGGGCTTCTTCAGTAAATTCAATATTACTTTTTTCAGGTGTAGAATTAACAGTCTATAAATATATATACACACACATACAATATATACATATATATACACTAAAAATATATATACATATATATATAAGGTATACACATACACACACATGTACATATAAACCAATATAATATGTATATACACATATATATACACACATATATACATATATATATATACACACATATATATATATATATATATATATATATATAGATTAAATCTGTGTGTAAAAATAGAATATATATTATTTACTGTATTTGAAGATGTTTGTGGTGGTGTCTCTTCTTGTGTGTGTGTAGAGGGTTCTTCCTCATTTCCTTTATAGTCCAATAATGATGCTTCAATAGCAGCCCTGTATATAATTAAAAAATAAATTGTGTGTGTGTATGAGTGTGTATTTATGTATATATATATATATGTAATTTGTGTGTGTATGTATAGTATTTGTGTGTGCATATCTTGTGATTTATAGAGATATTTCATGAATATCTAAATGTGTGTATAAAGTGTGTAAACCTCATTTCAGGAGTTATATCTTCATCATCATAAAGATCCCCTAAATCAACATGTTCTGTCGTTTGTGCTGGTGGCATTGGCTCATCTATATATATACACACATATATAAAAATACATACATATATATACACACACATATACATATACACATATATGTATATACACACATATATATATACACATATACATATACACACACATATACATATACACATATATATACACACGCATATACATATACAAATACACACACATATACATACACACACATATACATATACACACATATATATACACACGCATATACATATACAAATACACACACATATACATACACACACATATACATATACACACATATATATACACACACATATACATATACACACATATATATACACACATATATAAAAATACATACATATATATACACACACATATACATATACACATATATGTATATACACACATATATAAAAATACATACATATATATACACACACATATACATATACACATATATATACACACGCATATACATATACACACATATACATACACACACATATACATATACACACATATATATACACACACATATACATATACAAATACACACACATATACACACATATATATACACACACATATACATATACACACATTACCTTGGTCAGGTGTTTGTGTGTTTTGTGTAGTTTCGTTTTGGGGTGAACGTACAGCTTCTGGGTTAGCTTCTTCACCATCCGGTGCCTAATTATATATATATATATTTCAAATGTGTGTGTGTATGTGTGTACACATATATATATA
>JADHZB010000664.1:1064-6064 GCA_015657535.1 Nephromyces sp. MM_2019
ACACACACATTTACCCATACACACACATTTACCCATACACACACATTTACCCATACACACACATTTACCCACACACACATTTACCCATACACACACATTTACCCACACACACACATTTACCCACATACACACATTTAGATGATTTTACATATATATATACACACACACATGGAGATTAATGTGTATAAACTATCCAAAAAAAATGATGAAACTTAGTTAAATTAACCAAATATACGTATTTTTAATAATATACACACACACACTTGTATATATATATATATATATATACATTTCTATACATACACACACACATGATTTACATTTTAAACTATTCTAAATAGATTAAATAGTTTTAGATATAGAGTATAGATTTATATAAAACTAAATATAGCTAAAATCAAAGATATAATCAATGTGTGTATATATATATGTGTGTGTGTGTGTGTGTGTAGCTCTTGTGTGTGTGTGTGTGTGTAGCTCTTGTGTGTGTGTGTGTAGCTCTTGTGTGTGTGTGTGTAGCTCTTGTGTGTGTGTGTCGATGTGTATAGCTAGTTAGCTAGATTGTTTATTTGTGTGTTTATGTGTGTGGAGTATCTAGTTATATGTGTGTAGTAGCATCCACCTTATTTAGGTTTATATGCTGCATGTGTGTGTATAACTAATTATATATGTGTATATATTTCGGTAGGTGTGTGTGTGTGTGTACATGTATATTTAAGTATGTGTGTGTGTGTGTGTATTTAAGTATGTGTGTGTGTGTGTGCATGTATATTTAAGTATGTGTGTGTGTGTGTACGTGTATATTTAAGTATGTGTGTGTGTGTACATGTATATTTAAGTGTGTGAAGCATATATCATATAAATAATATATTGAGATTTATAGGACAAGTGTAATAGATATAAAATGTGTAAAACATATAACATTTAAATAAGAATAGTAACAAGAAGAAATGTGTAAATATATAGAGAGATATATTAAATTTGATATAAAAATTGATAGTATCAGTAAAATAAATAAAGTGTATATTTATATAATTTACACACATTGATCTAAGTGCATTTTGTCAATCTTTATAATTTTATTATTAAAACAATAATATCTCATAATAAATATATTAATCAAATAATAATATATTTTTATATAAATATATTTAATTTATAATATATTTATTACACATTTATTCACTTCTATTCACACACATACACACACACACATACATTATTAACACTATATCAATTTAATCCTCTATACAATTTTACCCAATACAATTCCTCTAAACATCCCAATATATTTATATACACACAACTCAATATATATATATACACACACCTCAATATATACATATACACACACCTCAATATATATATATATATATACACACACCTCAATATATACATATACACAACTCAATATATATATATACACACAACTCAATATATACATACACACACCTCAATATATATACATACACACAACTCAATATATACATATACACACAACTCAATATATATATATACACACAACTCAACATATACATACACACACATCAAAAATGGGTTCCTCTTCATTCCTATCAAAACTATCTCGCTTTAGTCCACACCATGGATTTAAACTGATTAATAACATACAAAAATTATATGGAAAACCATTTTTCTTTCTAAATACTTCCATATTTTTTGCACAGGTATTTACTTTATATTCATTTCTTTACACACATTTCCTTACACTTATCTCCCATGTTTTCTATACACACTTGAACACTCTCACTCTCTTTGACTTACACACTCTCATACACACACATATCTTCACACGCTCATACACATTTTCACACACACACACACACACATATTTTCACACACACACACATACTTTCACACACACACACACATATTTTCACACACACACACACATACTTTCACACACACACACACATACTTTCACACACACACACACATATTTTCACACACACACACATACATACATACACATAATATTACACATTCACATAACACATGTACATATAAACATACACAATACATACATATTCATCTATCTATACATTTACACTTATAGGTATATATATATATATACATATATTCATCTATACACACACACACACACATATCGATCTATCTATCTATACACATCTATCCACATCTATCTATCTATACACATCTATCCACATCTATCTAAGTATACATATCTACACTCACACACACACACACATCTAATTATCCATATCCACGCACACACATCTAATTATCCATATCCACACACACATCTAATTATCCATATACACGCACACACATCTAATTATCCATATACACACACACACATCTAATTATCCATATCCACACACACACATCTAATTATCCATATACACACACACACATCTAATTATCCATATCCACACACACCGGTCTCTCTCGACACCCCACCTTCCACACACACCCCTCTCTCTCTCTCTCTCTTTTTCTCTCTCTCTCCATACACACACCCCACCCTCTACACGCACCCCTCTCTCTCTCTCTCCATACACACACACACATATATATATATACACATTTATATATAGGTAGGCATTATATTGAATTCAGTCAAGGTCATATCATTACCGTATTATCAGGCAGCCAATTTGACAGGTCAGACATTAATTGAAATGGCGGCAGTGGGTTCAATCCCATGGACATGTAAAGGGTTTTTTGGTATAATAGCTGATTTATTCCCTTTGTTTAATCATCAGAAATTATATTATGTAGTATTTTATATAGTATTAGGGTGTGTGTGTTGTTTAACATTAGGATTTCTACCATTTAGTATAGTATCAGTTACACCGATTATATCTGCATTGTTATTTTTTGGATATAATACATCATCTGCAGCATGTGATTTATTAATAGAGGCAAAATATATTGAATTAATGCAAAAAAATCCAGGGATTAGAGCGGATTTGTTATCTTTTGCACGTTTCTGTGAAACATGTGGACAATTAATACCTACAGCATTAGTAGGTGTATTAGCAGATATGACAGATGTACGTTTAGCTTTCTTAATTATATTCCCTATATTATTAACACCTATACCATCATTATTATTAGGAGGTATGATTAATGATTGTGTACCTTCTCACAAGAGTAATCGTCTAAATATTGATTTATTTAAATCACAATGGAAATTAGTAAGTCTAACTGCATTACAATTCCTTACAATGATGGGTACAATCATTGTAACAGCTACAGCTGATTCAACTATACAAATGATCTATATGTTATCTATTGCAGTACTCATGAATACATTAGCCTTTATATTATTAGATAAACGAACTGCAAAATTTTTCTTATTCTTATATATATGTCAAGCTACCTATTTTAATCTACAAGGTGGTTTAGAATATTATTATACAGCTAAACCTGATTGTGTCATTGATGGACCACAATTTAATTATATTGTTACATCATCTATTGGACCCTTATTTCAAACATTTGCTGCATTCTTTGGTATATTTATATTCCAAATTGTATTTACAGATTGGAAATTTCATACAGTTTATTGGACATCTACATTATTAAGAATTGTTGCATCTATATCTGATCTAATCTTAGTTAAGGGTTGGAATAGATATATACATATACCTGATGTTGTTGTATTTGTATCAGGTTATTCAACATTTAGTCATCTAGCTTATATTATCAATTCAATTACTAATTCATATATGATCTCAAAATTATCACCCAAAAATTTTGAAGCAACTATGTTTGCATTACAAGCTGCATCTGCACACATTGGTACAGCTTCAGCTGCTTATTTTGGTGTGTATCTTATGGATATATTTAATTTACAAACAAAAATTGATATTGAAAAAGGTATATATGAATGTGATTATACTAATCTACCTTGGCTTATCTTAATTGGACATGCTATATTTCCTGCACTAAGTATTATTAGTATATTTTTCCTTGTCCCAAATATACGTTTATATGAACCATTACTAACCAATTATGATGAATATACACCTACACACACTCAAACCCTCGCAGAAATGGTTCAAAATAATCAGACCATTGATCAACGTAACAAACAATAAACATTGCAAAAAAAAAAATTATTTTTATTTACACACATACTATATTAAGTGTATATACACACATACTATATTAAGTGTATATACACACATACTATATTGAGTGTACACACCCTATTTTATGTATATATGCATTTTGATTGTGTTTGTTTTGATTGTGTTTGTTTTGATTGTGTTTGTTTTGATTGTGTTTGTTTTGATTGTGTTTGTTTTGATTGTATGTGTGTATGTATTTTGAATACATATATATATATATATATATATGAATAATATATATGTATGTTATGATATATACACATTATCATTATGTTGATACACACACACACACACATATATATATATATATATACTTATATTGAGTGAATATTGATTATATATGTGTTTATGTTTTGTTGTTTAATTGAGAGTTGTTGTGGTTTTTTGGTTGTTTTTTTAGTATTTTAAATTCATAATATATTATTATATGTGCTTATATTGTGAGTTTACACACTCATTATTTATTGTGAGTGAGGAGGTAATAATTATATTATATACACACACACATGTGTGTGTATAAATGAGTGAGGTTATTTTGATATTGTTGATCTAGTATATATGAGGGTTGAAGTTTTTTATTTTTATTCATTGATTTATTTATACACATTATCAATTTTGTATAAATATATAATTACTTATCCATATGATATACATAATTTGTAGTACAGTGTGTTTTGTCAAATCCATAGATTTAGTTTTTACACACATTTATATATTTAGAAATCCCAAATGTGTATCGATCATTTCATATATATTAAGAAGTTATTATGTGAGTGTGTGTATAAGTTATACACACATATACACACTCAAAAATCCTTTAGGAATACGTCCAAAAAAAAAAAAATGTGTAGTAATACATATACAATATACATATATATACAT
>JADHZB010000664.1:11064-19275 GCA_015657535.1 Nephromyces sp. MM_2019
ATATATATATGTGGGTGTATATGTGTGGAGATATATATATATATGTGGGTGTATATGTGTGGAGATATATATATATATGTGGGTGTGTATGTTTGGAGATATATATATGTGTGTGTAAGTGTGGAGATATATATATGTGTGTGTATGTGTGTATATATATATATATATGTGTTTGTGTGGATATATGTATATATATATGTGTTTGTGTGGAGATATATATATGTTTGTATATGTGTGGAGATATATATAGGTGTGTGCGTATGTGTGGATATATATATATATATATATATATATATATGTGTTTGTGTGAAGATATATATATATATATATATATATATATATAAAGTATGTGTGGAAATTATGTGGGGCGAAGATATATGTGTGAGCAGATTATATATAAGGATATGTGTGTGTTTTGATTTGTAAATATATAGATGAGTGTAGGGAAAAATGTGTGGAAAAGTGTGTGTGAAGGTATCTATATATGTGTTTGGAGATATGTATAAAGGTATGTGTAAAAATGTGTAGATGGAGATTATGATGATAAATATAAGTTATTGGAAATGTGTATGTAGAGGTGAATACAAAGATGTGTGTGAATAAGTCTACAGAGAGGAGATGTGTATGTGTGTGGAAAAGTGGGTGGAAGGGTGTGAAAAATGTATATGTATGTGTCTGTCTAAATGTGTGTTTGTGCACTTTGTTAAGGGTGATAACTGTGTAAATGCGTGTATTAAAATATTTGATGTATATATTTGGTGTGGGTGTATAGGTTGAGATGTTGTCTTAATGTGTTTTCTATATATATGTATGTATATATATATGTTTGCTCCGTAGACTCTATATGTGTGTGTATATATGTGTTTGTTCCGTAGACTCTATGTGTATGTGTATATGTATGTGTGTATATGTATGTGTGTGTATGTATATGTATGTGTGTATATGTATGTGTGTGTATGTATGTGTATGTGTGTGTATGTATGTGTATGTGTGTGTGTGTGTGTGTATGTATGTGTGTGTGTGTGTGTGTATGTGTGTATGTGTGTGTGTGTATGATGAAAAGAAGCTAAATGTGCACAGTTATAATCAATCTGTCCTATTGGAATAGAGTGGTAAGTAGAGATAAATTCATAAAGCGACAAATATTTTACTAAGAATTTATTCAAAATGTGTTTTATATCAAATTGTGTGTAATGTGTGTAATATATGAAATAACAAACAAATTGTTATATGTTTTTCTCATCATATATTAGAGTGTATTGAAAGGTCTTTGTATGTGTGTGTAAATATGTGTTTAAGTGTATATGTGTGTACAAGTGTGTTTTTATATATAGTAGTGTGAATATATAGTAGTGTGAATGTATAGTAGTGTGAATATATAGTAGTGTATTTAATTAATAGTGTATTTATATAGTGTGTTTATATATAATGTGTATGTATCTATATATTTATGTATATATGTGTATGCGAATATATAGTATACTTATATGTTGAAGTGTTGTGTGTTTTATGTGTGTGTATATTGTGGTATAGTATATGGGTGCTTGTATGTAAGTGTGTGTTTTTAATTACATATGTGTGTGTGTGTGTAGAATGTATTTGTGTGTGTAAATTTGTGCAAAGTTGAGTGTATTAATGGGAGTGTGTTTAAGTAGCAATAAAATGTTTACTACACATGATTAATGAGTTGTTAAGAGAAATTATTGTATATAAAAAAATTGCTAAGGTTATTCAGAGTATATATCTATATGTATATGTGTGTATATAAATGTTTGTGTGTGTGTGTATAAGTGAAATTATCTGTATGATAAATTAAAATTTAGTGTGTACCTGTATATAGAAGTATATATGTCCAAGTGTGTGTGTGTATAAGCAAATTTATGTGCTCACATGAGTGTGTGTGTTAACTTAGGTGTGTGTGTGCATATAAATGAATTAATAGGTATCTGTGTTTGTGTAAATTGTGTTAATGTGTCTGTGTGTGTGTGTGTGTTTTTATATTCCTGAATATGCAAATCGTGTGTTAATAAGTGTGTAAATGTGTGTACAAGTGTATTAATAGGTTTATGTGTATATAACTATATTAATATGTATATTTGTGTGCGTATACAACTAAATTATTGGTGTGTTTTGTTTCTATAAATAATTTTTTTAATAGGTGTGTTTGTGTGTGTATTTAAGTGTATCAATAGGTGTATTAGTGAATATGTTTGTTATGTGTGTGTGTATGAGTGCAAACATAATAAGTGTGTGTGTATCAATGCAAAAGTGTTAATAGCTACATGTGTGTGAGTGCAAATGTAGTGATAAGTGTGGGTGTGTGAGTACAACTTTAGTGACAGGTGTGGGTGTGTGTGTGTGAGTGCAAGTGTAATGACAAGTGTGTGTAAAACTATGACTAAATTTAATCAATAAAAAGCTAATTTATGATTTATATCACACAATAATCATATAATAGAATTAGGTGTGCCTTATTGATATTTATTTACACACACACTAAAAATAAAACAAGTTTTGTGTAAGAAGTTGTAAGATGTGTATTCAATTTAAAAATATATTTACATAAATTTATGGAGGAAATTTACAAGACTATAGATATTTGCAAAAATAATTTTTTAACACATTCAATACACACTTATATATATATATATAGTGCGTGTGTGTGTGTATGTGTGTGTCCTAAATGTATATATATATATAGTATATGTGTTTGTGATAAATATATATATATATATATAGTGTATATATGTGTATATATAAATTTTATAATGTATTTGTGAATAAATAGATGTGTATATATAAACTATATGTATATATAACTATATATATATATATATATACAGTGTGTGTGAATCATATTATTTACTTATTGAAGAAATTCGGTAAACTCCTTAGGAAAGAAATTCAATTTTGAATGTTTTTGGTCAACGTTTGATATAACAATAATAAATTTGATTAATACCAAATTTCTATCAATTTGGTGTGTGTAAAATTTAAGATATTTAATTTCATAAGATAATGAGTATACACACAATATTTATATAATTAGTTATACATACGATTTACTTATATCTATTATCTACAGCATTACACACACATTTCGAATAGATACATAATACCAAAAACAACACACATAGTTATACACACACAAATAGTTATATAAATACACAATTATATACACACACGAATTTATAATATACGCACATTTTACAAATAATAAATTTTTAAAATTATATACATATATATATATATATTTGCAACTTATTTAAGTAGATACTCAATATACACAGAAATATTCACGCTCACACATATATGTATATATAAATATATATATATATAATACGCACACACACATATATAATGAATACACATTCACACACACACATATATAATGAATACACATACACACACACACACATATATAATGAATACACATACACACACACATATATATATATACACGCATACATGCATACATACATGCATACACACATACACGTATACATACATACACACTCATAGACGCACACCCATACATAAATAGACACATATAAATATATAATCTATAGTAGATATAATAATAAAGTATGATTTAAAAATTGGATTGTTTTAAGGAAATTTAGTTCATTAGAAAAAATTATTTAAATTTTTTTATTGCGTGTATGTGTGTATGTGTGTGTGTCTGTGTGTGTGTGTATGTGTGTGTGTGTGTGTGTCTCTGATAGCCATGTGTGTGTGTGTGTGTGTGTGTGTGTGTGTGTGTGTGATGGCCATATGTGTGTGTGTGTGTCTGTGTAATTATTATACATACATGGTTATTATTATGTGTATCTAATTGTGTTAATTACTCAGGGTGATAACTTAAAAATTATAAAATCGAATTGAAAAGTGTCTTAAAAAAAATAGTTGTGTGTGTCTGTGAGTGGGTATGTGTGTATGCTACATAATACTTATGCTTGTATGTGTGTGAGATAGTATATAAATTATGTTTTTGTGTGTGTGTAAGTGATAAAATATTTGTACATATGTGTGTGTGTGTGATAACATGTAGTGTGTGTATGTACGTTAAAATGGTATAATAATTATGCCTATGTATGTGATTGTATATGACACATGTGTATTTGTGAATGATATAAGCCTTATATCTTTGTGTGTAAAAAATACTGGTGTGTAAAAATAATTGTGTGTAAAAATAATTGTGTGTAAAAATAATTGTGTGTAAAAATAATTGTGTGTAAAAATAATTGTGTGTAAAAATAATTGTGTTTAAGCTACAAAATGGTTATATCTCTCTTGTGTGTGCGTGTGTGTGGGTAATAATATTATGTGTGTGTATGCGATAAGATATAATTATCTGTGCGATAAGATATAATTATGTGTGCAATAAGATATAATTATGTGTCTGATAATAAGATATAATTATGTGTGCAATAAGATATAATTATGTTTGTGTGTGTGTAAAATTATGATTTATCTCTGTTTTCATGAAATGATTGTTTTGGGTCAATTTTACCAAGGTATGCAGCCATCTTATAATTGGGGTGAAACATACTTGTATGAAATCTTTGTGTGTCTAAATTATGTTTAGGTTTTACAGTGTTAGAAGGTGTGGGCCTGTGTGTGTGTGTGTGTGGGATGTGTCTTCTTAATAAATCATTCATATGTGCATTATTGTGTGCCATTGTGTTGTGTGTGGGTGTGCTGGTCATGTGTCCAACTTCTTTACTATTTAAATAATTCCTTTCTGAAGTGTGTGCCTGATCACGGCTACCTGTGTGTAATTCTTTATTTAACCATTTATTCTTAAAATCAGCTGTGTGTGTAATTCCTACATTTCCCTCTTTTCTCTCTGTAAATTTGTGAGGTATATTAGGATAAGAAATAGGTTGCCTAGATGTATTGGGTATGGGATGGGGTGTATGTACACCTTCTGAAGTGTGTGTGTATCGATATGTAGCGGGATTTGTTCGTATAGGAGGGTTTGTGTGTGTGTGTGGGTTGGGGTGAGGGGTTTTAGGGGGTTTGGTGTGTGTAGGGAGTTGTTTTGTTTCTGTAGTAGGTTGTTTTGTGTGTGGAGTAGTTTGTTTTGTGTGTGGAGTAGGTTGTTTTGTGTGTGGAGTAGGTTGTTTTGTGTGTGAAGTAGGTTGTCTTGTGTGTGAAGTAGGTTGTCTTGTGTGTGGAGTAGGTTGTTTTGTGTGTGGAGGAGAGGAATTGGTCTTTATAGGGGTTTGATTTGAGTGTATAGGGATTTGTGTGTGTGTGTGTGTGGTTTTGGTTGAAGAAGTGGTTGGTTTCCTTTTGGATATATTCCCCTTATTAGTAGGTGTAACACCCCTAATTTTTTTCTTGGGGAGTGTGTGTGTAATATCTTGAGATATAGTATTATTGTTAGTAGGGTGAACATCATATACAACAACATCCTCATTATTATTTGCATAGGCAAAAATATCTATATCATTATAATATGAGGCTGTAGTGTGTGTATCATCAATTAATGTGTGTATATCTGAGTCAACATCTTTGTGAGGCCTATCAACCTTATTGTCTACATATTTTGGGCTTTTAGGATGTGTGTGTAATTCATTGCTAGGCATATCATATTTATTAGCTGTTTTCTCTTGTTTATCTATAGTAGTGTGTGTGTAATCCAAATTTGATTGTTCAATTGTTTTCTCACCCTTTGAAGTTCTATCTTTATTATGTGTGTGTGTGTGTTTTTGTTTATATTTAGACATGTGTGTAGAGGGGGCAATATAGGAGGCATAATATGTATCAATATTATCCTCAAATATGCTATGTTGGCTATCATCCAATGAGGGCTCATAATCCTCTTCATCAATTGTTATAGAGCTTTTTATTTCTAAATTGTGTGTATCCATAGTGTGTGTATCCATAGTGTGTGTATCCATAGTGTGTGTATCTGTAGTGTGTGTATCTGTAGTGTGTGTATCTGTAGTGTGTGTATCTGTAGTGTGTGTATCCATAGTGTGTGTATCTGTAGTGTGTGTATCCATAGTGTGTGTATCTGTAGTGTGTGTATCTGTAGTGTGTGTATCTGTAGTGTGTGTATCTGTAGTGGGGTATGTGTGTGTAGCAGTTTCGGGATGTGTGTGTGTATCAATATCAGGATGTGTTGCTGCTTCAGGATGTGTGTATGTAGTAGTTTCGGGGTGTGTGGGTGTGTATAATGAAGTCTCATAATCCATTTCTATATAATTTGGGTATGTATGATTATCTGAATTATAATAATTAAAGATATCATCATCTGTGTGTGTGTATACATCTTCTTGTATATTTGATGTGTCATTGTCAGATTGAGTGTTATTCATATCAAATGTGTGTGTATAATTTTCATAATAATCAGGGTGGCCTTCATAGGTAGATATTTTCTCATCATTTAAATCATATGTTGTGTGTGTACCCTCTTGAGTATTATAAACATATTCTTGATGTGTGTGTACCTCAATATCACTTTCTATGGATTTATCATCATAGTCATTATCCAATAATTCATCCTTACTATGTGTGTGTAATTCATAATGATTTTCTGACTCTGTTTCAGTGTGTGTGTGTGTGTCTTTTTCATAGTCATTTTCTGGCTCTGACTCTGAGTGTGTTTGTGTGTGTAGTTCATAATGATTTTCTGGCTCCGTTTCAGTGTGTGTATGTGTGTGTATTTCATAGTGATTTTCTAGCTCCGCTTCAGTGTGTGAGTGTGTGTACATTTCATAGGGATTTTCTGATTCAGTATCATGCTCACTATCTGTGTGCATTTCACTACCATTTTCAGAGTCCTTAGTGTGTGTGTGAATTTTATGATTGACTGATTCAGAGGATTCTTTTGTGTGTGTGTTGTATGCGCTATAAGTGTGTGTGTAAGTTGTAGAGTTATCAGCAGCTACTTCTTGTTTGTGTGATACATTTGGATCTTCTTCAAACGCTCCATAGCTCATTGTATAGGCTAATGTGTGTGTAGAAATTATTGGGGTTAAAATGGTGTATAAATAATGTGTATGTGTCGAAATTGATAGGGTTAAAATGGTGTATAAATAATGTGTATGTGTCGAATTTGATAGGGTTAAAATGGTGTATAAATAATGTGTGTATATGTTAAACATAGTGTGAAAAGTAATAATTTCATAATTTACCTTTATTATTAAAATATGAATTTGTAGATTCATCCATGTGTGTGTGTGAGAAATCATCAGTAGTATATCCTTGTTCTAAGCCTGTGTGTGCCAATTCATGTGTGTAAGTTTCTTTATGTGTGTTAATATTTGATTCATTCAACTCTGTGTGTTTATCTACTCCTTGTGTATTATACACACTGTCTTCATAAGTGTGTGTAGGGTCCTCCTCGGTGGGCTGTTCTTCACTGTGTGTAGAATATTCTTTATATATGTGTGTAGCCTCATCTTCTACTTTGTACTCTTCACTGTGTGTGAAGTTTTCATCTGGTGTATATACAGTTTCCTTCACTATGGGGGTAGGAGTGTGTGTGGTGTAATATGTGGTGATTTCCTCATAGGTGTGTGTAGAATCTTCATCAGTGAGTATGGCATACTCATTAGTGTGTGTGGCATACCCATCAGTGTGTGTAGAATCTTCATCAATGTCTGTAGAATCTTCATCAGTCGGTGTAGAATCTTCATCAGTGTGTGTAGAATCTTCATCAGTGTGTGTAGAATCTTCATCAGTGAGTGTGGCATACTCATCAGTGAGTGTGGCATACTCATCAGTGTCTGTAGAATCTTCATCAGTCGGTGTAGAATCTTCATCAGTGTGTGTGAGTTCCTCATCAGTGAGTGTGGCATACTCATCAGTGTGTGTAGAATCTTCATCAGTGTGTGTGGCATACTCATCAGTGTGTGTAGAATCTTCATCAGTCGGTGTAGAATCTTCATCAGTGTGTGTGAGTTCCTCATCAGTGTGTGTAGAATCTTCATCAGTGAGTGTGCCATACTCATCAAAGGGTGTGGCATACTCATCAGTGAGTGTGGCATACTCAACGGTGTGTGTGGCATACTCATCAAAGAGTGTGGCATACTCATCAGTGAGTGTGGCATACTCAACGGTGTGTGTGGCATACTCAACGGTGTGTGTGGCATACTCATCAGTGTGTGTGGCATACTCATCAGTGTGTGTGGCATACTCATCAGTCGGTGTAGAATCTTCATCAGTGTGTGTGAGTTCCTCATCAGTGTGTGTGGC
>JADHZB010000667.1:0-23417 GCA_015657535.1 Nephromyces sp. MM_2019
CAAATCAATCAATCATATTAATTATAATTTAATAAACTTGATATTAAATCTAATTACTTATTACTTTAAAATTGAGTTTCTTAGTTTATAAAGAATTTCTTAGTTTATAAAGAAATACCTCTAAAATTAACTCCACTTCATATACAGCTTATATAAAATAACTTGTGTATGAATGAAATATTTTGTTTGTTAACAATACCACTCCAAAAATTTATTCGGTTTTATAATGTTTTATAAAAAATTATAAAAGAATAATCAATGCATACTGCTGCTAAACTTGGTAGAAAAACTGTCTTCTTTGTTAAAAAGTTGATTTTAACAATGTCAGCTATTCCAAAGGTTAGAGCAGTTGTGCTTCTTTTTTAATTATAATGTTCCACGATGTTAAACAAGTTCAACTCATAGTACAACTTTTATACTACAAACATAAGTAATTAACTTTGATTACTTGAGAATGTACTTTCATAATGAATTTTCATTAGGCTCTTCTCATTGAAAGGTCAAGCCAAATTATATTCAATGTTAGTCTGAACAGTATTACTGATACACATTGTTCTATCAGTCTCTTTGTTCTATATAAGATATCAATGTTGTTATACTTCATTGGGTAGTATAATTAGAATAAAATTATGTTTTTAATATTGCTTATAATAATGGAATATTTACTTTTTCTATTTTTATAACCCTCAAAAGAAGATATATTGATTAAACATCAAAACCTAACCTTTCGTAAGTGAATAACAAAAATTTTACATTTTCTTTTAATTTTTCATCAATTAGTAAAAAATCTTCACTTTCCTCCAATCATTTTTGGTGTTATTAAACTATATACTTCTCCCAAAGTAATATTTTACCTAAGCTAGGATACTAGTGTGTATAAATATCAATTTTTGTACGTGTTTGTCTCCTCACTTAAAGTAATTATATTTGTCATTATGCATATTTAGCTCACTTTTTGAAGTTATTGCATAGTTTTTATTGTAATTTTTATGAAACATTTACAAACCTTCCTAGCAGTAGTTATATTGCATTTTATAGCATTGGATAAATTTAAGGAAATAAATGAATAGCCTTATTTCCAAGTAATTGAAATAAGTAGCATTTAAAAGCCTAATAATGCAACATTGCTAAGAGTATTAAAACAAACCTACACTAACTTAGCACTTTTAACTTTATCTACAAACATTAACTTGAAAACCTTCTCTTAACCAATTTGCTCACTGATTAAAATTAAGTATTTAGCAATTTAGGCCTGTTAAAATTGATCAAGGAAATTTTGCTAAAAGACTTTATGCAAGCCTAATAAAATTTATTTAATATTGAAAACCTTCGAAATTACACCACACAGGGGACCATAATAAATAGAATTTTATTTATGTTGTAGAAATTCATCGATAAAAAAGGTAACATTTAATATTAGAAAAATTAAAACAAATTCTAATTTTTATAATTCATTATCTTTGGGTAAAAATTCATTCACTGTTGGAACTTAATAAATTATTTGAACAACATTTACAGGTTCGATCAAAGCTCTTGCAAACGCAGCCTTGTCAACAATCACAAAGTCTCGAAAAAGTAGCATTGGCAAAGACGATCTTGTTATTTTGTTATCAATTACTAATTTTTTAAACCATCCTGGCTCCCTCACTTTTAATTCGTATAAATTTGATTCAATTACAGCTTCAAGGTTTGCTTTTCCTGGATCAACAAGACTAGTTATATAATAAGAAAGCAGAGCCAAGCGAAATTTTTTCAATGCTGCATAATTCTCTTCCTTAAATAATTTATAACTATTTGGGTCAAGGGATTTTTTAGAATTGCCAAACACTAAGTCTAAAAAGAAATTAAAAACAAGTTTTAGACAAGCTTCATCACTATATGTACTAGCTTTAAATGATTTTAAAAAATCAAGGAATATAATTTCTGGAATAAAAATCTCTGTCTTGTCGAAGTTTGCAATTATACAATCTTTATCAATTTTAGCTTCCTCACGCAAGATACTGATTAAATCTGCATAATTTGGGGAATTTTCAATATAATCTATCCAAAAATTTGGATCCTCAGGGTTTCCAAAAACAAGTTCAGGACTACTGATAACTAGTGAAAGTTTTAGAGTTGGCCACCTCTTAGGCATTAAGAACACTTTTACATTAGGCGGTATAAACGAAAATCTCACTGCAAACATTAAAACAACTTCCATAATACTTAATTTTCTCGTTTATGTGCCATAACCTCATAACACTGAGTCACATATTTTAAGAAAGCCATAACTTAAAATGTGAGCATACCTAGATTAATAGTTTTATCCCCGCTTTTGTCTCGTTCTGATTTAACATAAGTTTTTTGAATATTTTATTGTCACAAAAACAAATTATTTATTGCTCACCATACTCATACATATATAGCTTCCGAATTAAATCATCAAGAAATTTACTCTTGTAAAGGTGTAGCGCTTTATTAAATTGGGTCACATCTTGTTGCTCCAGGTATGAATATAAATTTGCAATCTCATTTATAGCAGTGTTTTCTAGTTCAATGTAGTAGGTTTGAGAGCCCTAAAATACACAAAAAACATTTGAGATAGTAGAAGCTTAGAAAGTCTTTAGGCTACAATATTTAATCCCAGGTATAAGTGTTTTATATTTATTATAATCGAAGCCTCACTAGTACATCCAAATTTTCCATCAAATTTGATTTGATAAATTCCCATTTCTCCAAATTGTGAGTTCTATTGCTGCCTAGTGAAAAGGGATCCAAGCCATTTGCTATAAAGCTAGTTTGCATAATTTTCAACTTAGATATAAAACTGAGCATTAAGTCTCTAGACTTGTTCATGTGGACAACCAGTTTAAAAAATGTCCTTTCTGAAAGTCAATTATATTAAAATTCATATGAACATCTCTTGCCAATTTCATAGTTAACTATTATAGGATAATACCAATAATTATGTGCCTATAAACTTCATTAATGGGAAAATTGAATTGTTTATAATTTAACTATTAAGCTATATGATTATTTGTAGTCGACATTTAGATTTAAATAATATAACCTATCAATGAATTTTCCAGAATGACAACCTTGAAAATTTTTTGAATTTCTAATTCCTTCATTAAAAGCTTAGTTATCTGTCTCATCGATGTCTGTACGCCACATCTTTCATGTTTGCTGAAAACAATTGTTTCTGAATATTTGAGAAAAGGTTCAATGAGCTTTTCCTTAACAGTATTGTAAGCCATTTCAGGATTATTATCAACATAACGGGACTCTGAAAGAGTTTCTAGTAATCTTATTGTTTTAAAATTCGATAAAACCCAACTAGCCATTTTCATTTGCTTTAAATTATGCTTCGATCGATATTCCTCTAAGGTTCTATATCGTTTTAATTCCTCTAAATAATCTATTTCATTTCCACTTGTTGCTAAAAGACTCCAGGTATCAGGGTCTATCTCTAGTTTATAGTGAATTCGATTTATGACTAAATTTTTTACATTAGGCTCTTTACGAAATTCTGAACATAAATTATCATAGGATTGAATCGTTTTCCAGGTTAGACTACAGTAGATATTGATAATTTCTAGTTCCGTGCCCAGAGTATATTTAGAAGTCATTTCAGCAACAGAAAATGTATCAACGTTCGCTTTAAATGATTTTGGCCCTCCAAAACTTATAATCACACTTTCATAAATTCCTTCCATCTTTAGGAGAACAGCAACTGAAGAGTAATTATGACTGTTTCATAAAGCCGAACTTATATATAAATAACTTTAATATTTTGAAAGGTCATTTAGTATTTATTGTGCGAAACAAATCTGATATTACATAAATTTACAACACATCTATGGAAATTACCTCTTTTATATTCTCCAGCGGTATTAAGTGGTATTAAATAATCTTTACTTATCCTTGCTACATGAAAAGTTATGATTGTAAATTTTAGTTAAAAAGGCAATGAGGAATCAAAGTAAATCTGAGCGTACTAACTAAAATTGAAAATGTAAAATTCCTTGAAGAATTCTTGAAGAAATGTTTCTTTCTCTTTAGCTAATTTTAAGATATATTTCAGTTCCACTCCTGTATAATGACTTTTTGCATATCTTTGGAACATCTTAATTCCAAGATCTTTTGCCCATATATACTGGATTAAATTATAAATAGAAAATTTATTAAGAGTATAAGCGCTGTTATTGAAGATTAATAGTAACTAAAGAAAATTTATCAATTTAATTTGGTTGTAAAATAGATTCTTAGTTTAGTTGTACTTGGAATTTAACAAATTAGGTATTTCAGTACGTACTTCTTTATTAGTTTTCATATCTTTAACTGTTTTGTTTAAATAATTATCAAAAAAGTAGCTCCATTGCTCATTAGCCGCATTATTATATGAAATTATCCAACCTCTAGGTATGTAATAACTTGCAGCAATATTTTTAGAATTGATTGGCATCACTCGAGTCTCAGTATATATATAGCTTTCAATGATGTTATTTAGCACATGGTGTGATTCTGGTTCTGCTTTTTGTATCCTTTTAGCATATGTTTCATATCCTGAACGTTAATAAAACATAGGGGGATAAAAATAATAGTTCAGTCATTTTGAAAAAACCAATTTATAAAACAAGGCAATTTTTATTCTCACTTAGTGGTTTTAATTTTATTTTCCAGCAAAAAGCCTTCACAAATAATAATATAACTATTATTGAACTTGTAAGCCTAAAATACATTTTCAATAAGGAATTTGCTCATCATCAATAGGCCTAGCTACAAAAGCGGTCATATTCAAAATAGTAAGTAATTCGCTAAAGTCTACTAAACCAGAAGTAGTGAAAATCATAAATTTAAGATATCATTGAAATCCATGCCAAAATCATCTTGATTAGGGATAAAAATATCAAAATTATTTTATTTAGATTCCCCAAATTGCGAGATCCAGTTCTTTGTCAAAATCTGAGCTCATAAAATCTTATTTAAGTCATGAGAGGGAAAATTAAAAATAATTTTTAATTATCGCATGTATACTATAAGCTTGGTTATTAAATTATAAAAGTTATTTTCAGACTACATCTAGTAATTATTCAAAAGGTTAAGGTGAATCATAAATCTAGATTTTGCATTTGACATACTTGGGTGTCAAGCAATTGTGATGTTTTTATGACATTTAAGCTAGACTTAATCGCTCGAAAATTGAAAAAGCATGGAAAATAAAGATAGATGACACCATTGAACATCTATATGTGATATGCCTCAAAATAATAAAAACACAGCTAAATATTTAAATGTATCCAGCTCTGGATTTTGGCAGATGTACCATACTATATGTGTTGCTCAAGCAGTCCTTTTATAAATTTGGTTTGGATGAAGCTCAAGTTACCCAATTAAATAACCCAGAGTATGAAGTATGATTAAGCACAAGTGAGTTCAAGTCACCCAACGCCAGGCCTTACATATCTAGAATTTTTGAATTAAAAGTTTTCATGAAACTTATTTACTGATGTACTTTTCGACTATCTCTAGTAGACTTCTATCTGAGCTTAGGTATACTTGAAATCATTCAAGTCTTTCTTATATCGCTCAAATACCGGCTTATTGTTTCAATTAAGTGGCATTGATCATTTTCGATGATGAGTAGGATTTTCGATGAGCAAAATTTCTTGAGTTGGAGACATAACAAGTCTTACCACTAAAATTCTAATACAGGAAGATTTTATATCATGCATGTTGTATACCCACATACGTTTTCCTCTTAAATAAAACTTATTTAGGCACCTATCAATTAATTTTAATTCTTTAGAACCTGAACATTTTGCCAAAAACACCCTTATTACCCCCTTTTTTCCCTCGCAAGTTTTTACAGTTTTGAAATGAAGCTTAAAGATAATTATGGTGAATTCATAGCGCACTACAAACATTTCTGGACTAATAATTGCACTATAGTTAAGTTTCTTAAAAGCTCACGTATGTGAGTCTGTTTTATTTCAATGAATTTTGCCTTAATCTTGGACAATAGACGATTGACAAAAATCGAAACTATGACTTAATAAGAACATAAGGTTAGAATATTCCACACTTTTTAATAATTAGATTTTAATTAGTATAAAATAACAAATTATTAATTATTAATTTTAAAAAGCTCCTTTAAGTTCTTTAAAATTTATGTCTGCAAATTTTACCCCCAAAATAGAGAAATTTGCATGACTACAATTCCATGAGGAAATTCATATACCTCTGGTACTTTGTAAAGTTTGTTCAAAGTCATTAATAAAATAGTAAAATAAAAGACTTCAAGCTCACAGACGGTAAATTTGTCCTGATGAAAACTTCTAGAAGCATAAATCATAAATAATTTCACAAGTTTTCATACCCAATTGTAAAATTATAAAACAATTCAATTTAATTGGAAAATTGTACATATATGTATTAATCTCTGAAGGTTAACATGTAGACCTTAAAAAATAAAGCATACAAGTTCAAAGTCTCAAAAATTATTACTTTCTTTACATATAAATTCTCCAATTGGAGCTTTGCAAATTTCACCCACCAATCAATTAACTGTATGCCTCAAAATTCATAAGGGTACTTTGTATGTGCCTGATAATTTCCTGAAATTAGTTTGTACTTATTACAAATAATTGAAATGTTTTATTAATACAGAACCAATGACCTCCCTTTTGTGATATTTCTCTCATTGCATCTCTACAAATTTTACTTCAACTCGGTAAAATTTAATCATCCAAAACTCCATGAAAACACGCCATACATTTTTGATAACTTGTGAAAGTAGCCTATAATTATTATAATACAACTTATAACAATTTAAAATTTTTAAAAGTTATGAATTTTCCTTAGTGAAGTCTTTTTAAATACAATCGTAGAATTTTCACCCCACACTAAGCAATTCTTCTATTCTAGTAAATTTTACATATGGAAAGATCGTAAATATTCGATAATTTGCAGCAATTTAATTATATTTATCACAATTCGTTTTACTACATTTTTGTAAAATTTTGCATCCTTAAATTAAAAAAAAAATGTCTCAACATTTTTATTTTGTATAAACTGACTTGTTATTACAAACAAAATTAACAAGCTTATAAAAATTCAGATCCAATGAGTTTCCATCGAATTTTGCAGTCTCACCAAAGTTATTTCTATAGACATCTTCCGCGGTTTGATAAAATTTGTAATACTATTATTTCATAAGAAAATGTTATAAGCATCTGATAACATGTAGACACTAAATTATAAATATTAAAAAAAGCGCAAGATAAATTTAAATTTCAAGACCAATACTTTTCCCTCTATGAATTCTTATCATAACACAATTTTGCAAAACTTAACACTGATTGATAAATTTCTGCAACCTCTAAGCTCTTGAGTGAACTTTAGGCATTAAAACATTTTGCAAAATATTACCTGTGATCATCACACACCAATCTTACACAATTATACAGATTCAAATTCAATAAATTTCCCTCTATAGAATATTACTTGATACAATTATAGATTTCATTACATTTTTACGTAACTTGAACATAAATAATTCAATAAGAAAGTTACATACACAATGGACCATCGTTACACACCTGATGTTATATAAAATGTATCTATACAATGCTATACCAATTCAATCAGAATCTATATAATCTAGAATTATCAAATTTTGTAAGTTACATTACAATATGTTCCACCTATAAACTAAAAATATAATCAAAAAATCAAAATTTTACTTCGAGTGCTATACAGTAATGGATCAAAACTTTATAAGTATAAAAAAAGGCAAATAGGTATAGACTTAGTAATCTCTCATCTATTTAAAAAACTGTTTTTTTGATTCAAATAAAACATAAGAACTTCATCTTACATTTTGCTACCAATTTCACTATTATCACTTTTACGAAAAGGAAAATTAATTTTTCTTCCCTTTCTAAGCTTACCCAAACTCTAGAAAGAGTTTGAATTGCAATATTTGATCTCAGCAACAAGAAAGAATCACGAAACATTTATATAATCCCATAACAAGTCAAATATAAAAGATTGTAATTGTTTATAAAATTCGAGGTCCACAAAGGAAAAGCTGGGAAAGACTTAATAATAATAAAAAATGAGGCATCTTAAACTATGAAAAACACATTTAATAGTATTTTTTCAGATTTTAGAAAATAAGTCGAGGCTTTTACAAATACTTTTTGGGTGACTTGTGTGTGTGCCAATTAATTGTCTATGTCATTGGTTAAGTCTAAATGCTACAGGCTGAGTAAAAAAACAGATCAATGCTAGAAATCTTTGCATACAAGACTTGTGAGAGTTTATTTCAGTATTTATTTCATGGGCTGAATGTGGATAATATGTTAGCTGGCAATTAATTGCGCCACTTGGTTCACCCTAAAGGTAAAATTAAACATAATCTAAGATGTGCAAGACCTTCAGCCTCAAAAAAATCCATATTTTTGTCATCCAGAATGAAGGACAACTTTCCTAATTACTAGCCTTAGGCTAAACATATAAGTGTCCAACCCAGTACCTCATTTCTATATGAAAATTGACACCAATTACTAACCTTTCATTATTTATAATGAAAAGTCATAAATAAATTTATTTATTAGCATAATCAAGGATTTTAGAATCAATTGAAACACCTTATTATCGACTTCTTGTAACCATTATGTCTAAAAATACCTACCATTTCCCTTGTTAGACTTCTTGTGAAAGTTGACTATAACATTCGTAATGCATGTAAATTTTGGTCTATTCTAGAGTTCGATTTTATATATAATGCATTTTATAGAGAATTTAAGTAGATTACCAATTTAGCTTCAATCCTTTAAGCTGGTCTGATAAAGATAAAAAATATTTATAGTAAAATCATTTTCAACTTTCCCAATTTTATCCAATTCTTTAAATTTTTATACAGTGCTTTATTTCAATATATTCTTTTATCAAAGAATTGTAATCTATAAGCTATATATTGATTTATAAATAAAGATGCTTTAACTTTTGTTACAGTGTACTGCTTGCTATTCATCACAACAAACCGGTTATATTAATGTGCTAAAAATCTATTAAGATTTTGCTTTAAAAATGAAATGATAGTCCCATGTAGCGTAAATATGTCTTATTATTTCTGACTTAGATATAATGTTTAAACAACGAGTGGTTAAATGTGTAAAATAATGGATAGTCAATGAAGTTTGAAAGTACGCTCCTTTGAATGCATTCATTTTTGCTTATTTTGTAATCAAAGGCTTTATCTGATATTATATATTTAAGTTATTTTCTTCAGTTCCTAACAAACTTAAGGTAGTAGGACTACAAACTACATGTTCGAGATCAGCTTGGGAATATGACTCAATTAATAAATATTCTTTTGAATATTTTTATAACTATTCTAATCTAAAATATATTAGTGCGGTTTTAGCCTGAGTGATTAATCGAGTGTGTTTCTATGATAGTATGTTGAGATACTTCAATCAGGAAGCAATGATAGGTGTTTTAGTTAATCACCTAAAGTTATTTTCATTGCCTAACCCATGGCTTTAATTGAAACTGATGATAAATGCTTAGATAGATAGAATTATGTCTAAATGAAATCGAAAAGCATATAATTTTTTGGGTCACCACCCTCTATCTTCAGCTTAAAAGTTGTGTACATAATTGTTTGAAATTAGTTAAAGGATGTATTAATAGTGAAAAACAAAATCAAATTAAAAAGTAAGAAAAAATAATTGAGCTCATATAAACTTAAGAGTGGTTTAAAAGAGGATTAGTGTGAGGATTGTTTTCACTTGTATAGGCCGATGAATCAAATTCTCTAAATGAGCTTCGTCTAAGCAGAATTCTATTTAAATTACTTAGCACAAGTACAATTTTTGATGAGGTCAGTTTAATCCATTCAAAGGAATAAGAAAGATAACCTGGGTGTATAAAAATGTGATAATGGATTAAATTGATAAATATCAAAATGGTAACTAAATGATTTAGGCTAAAATTAGAATATTTTTAAAAGGTTTACCGGGTTGTATACTAGTTAACTTAGATTTACCAATCGTATGGAACTCAACAAGTTGATTAGGTTGGTTACAAAAATGGAGGCCTACTCGATAATTAACCTTTTAAAATAGAATGTGTAAATATTTTAAGTTTTAAATTGTTTTGAGTGATGGCACAAATAATTTTGAAAACGATAAAAACTTAGAGTTTTACACAAATTATTATTGCCCCAAGTATATCTAAATGCAAGCAAAATTATAGATTTACAGATATATAAAGAATAAAGCCTAATATTCAATAAAATTAGGAAAGGATCATACGTGTATGCCGATTTACTAAAATTCTGATCATAAAAATCGAAATATACATGAGCAATTAATAGAATTAGAAGTATATGATATGTATGTTGATGTTCCAAAGTTAATTAGTAATTAGTCAATGAATAGCATTTATAAAATTATTTAAGAATTCTCACACTACCGGGCTATAATGATACTCGTAGTTTGTTTGGCAGAGTCTTAATATACCTAATAAGATCTGAATTCAGAAACTTCAACTTTACCTAGGCTTAGTAACAGGTGTAAATCAGTTATGCTTACCATGCTAATTAGGAAATGAAGAGAGACGGTGTAGTGTGTTCGATTTGATATGTTCTAATAAAAATATAGAGGAATTTGATAAATTCATAGGGTATATATCTAAAAACTGAAGTGGCTACATCTAAATTTGTGAAAGCATAATATTATGAAAATATCCAAATCTGGGTGTAGGCTCAAGTGAAGGATTGCGTAGACATATTATGAATATATCAAGTAATTGGTTAAAACTAACTTGTGTAAATACTGAATAGAGTGCACCAAACCAGACAATACATAAGCTAAGGAAAATGATCAATTCCAATATAAATAGCATAGTTTCTTCTGAAAATGTTTGACATTGAAATTTGCTTAGGATTCTAAATAAAGGTAGGATTTACAGGTGAATTACAAACCGTTCTTAAGGACATGTTTCTTGAATGTGAATGATCTTGTTGTGGAAATCATCATATACATCCACTAAAAAAAGCACAAAAAGGAATATTGTACAAATAAAAATTTATTGCATATATAAAAACATAATGACACTATAATTACAACATAGAATTTAGTATGTAATTACCATTAATGCAAATAAGAAACAATCAATTTTCCGGAAAGGGAACAATTCATGTTTAGTGCCCTAAATTCAACATAATGGACAAAAAAATAAAGAATGATAAAAAAGGAAGTTGAAATGAGTCAACGAATACATATATATAAACGGGTATGAATGAGTATTTACTGTGATATATAAAGAAAATTTTTATACTATATATTCATGCGCACAGAAACAATTGTGTCAAACATGATGTGAATAAACTATATATAGATATATAATGGCTTTAAGTGATATTGTGATCAGTATAAATATATATTGAAAATTTAAAAATTACACATCCACACCAATAAAAAAATAAAACATATGGTAGACAGAAACAATTCAAAACATCGCTTGAAATACCTCAAGGTTTTCAACGATAATTAAAATAATTCCTGTTATCCCAATTGCTTGATAGTGCTATAAAATGTTTATTTGAATAAATAATTTAAGAAAAATGCATATAGTATATATGTAAAGTATAAACTTATAATAATTGTTTCATATTATTTACAATGTGTATATATTGTACATAGAATTTCAGAACAACTAACTTGTGAGCGTTCATATGCAATGATTGAACCCGTAATAAAAATGATAGAAAACCCAATTAACCCAAAAAACGTAGAAGTAATTTGAAAAAACTATTTAATACAGAATTATAGGCTTGTAAATATTAAGAGTTATATTAATTTATATGTAAAATAATAAGCCAATATATAAATATACAAATACCTAAAAATAAATTTAGATAAATAGATATACACAGCTGATATGAATTCACACCATATAGAAGTATATCAAAAACAAACACACTAAAGTATACCTAATTATATCAAATGCATATACACATGAGAGCACACCTAAATATATCTAAAGTATATACACATCAGAACACACTAATTGTATCAAAAACATATACACACAACTAAAAATATATATTCAGAGATTCATACGCATTCCTAGATAAATAGTTGAAAAACCTCATATACACACACATATGCTTACATGTATGTGTGCAGACATGAACTTCATAAATATTGAAAATACATAGATCGATGTTAATATGTTCTGCTTTTCATGAAAATGCCTTATATACATATTAATTTATATATTCAAACTAAATATTCTAATATCAGGAGTAAGAGGTACTAAAAACTGTTTGCAGATCACAATTAAATTTGATTATAAATATTGTGAATATACTCCAAACCTTGTTGTCATAAGTAATACCCACAAAAGCAAGTATTGAGGTGAGTAAAAGGAGCTGGGAAAATAATAAAATAATTTTTATAAACAAACTATATATTGTCTGTGAATTTGTTTGTTTTTATGTGTATGTAAGTATTTGGATGGGTGCGTGATTGTCTTATATGTATGTTTGGTGTGTTTTTCTTTGTGTGTGCTTTTCGTTTTATATGTATGTAATTTTTCTGAGTGTTTTTCGTCTTGTGTAGGTATATATGCTTCTATGTGTGAGTATATAATTGTGTGTGGGAATATGTCTTAATCTGTATATATATATATATTCGTGAGTAGGTATATATTTATGTGGCTATATATATGGTATATATATTGATGTGCATGAATAGTTTTTCTAATTTTAGTGTAGGTATAGATTATGTGTTTTATGTTTTCTTATAATTTTGTGTGTGTGTAATTTACAATAAAAATCTATGTCTCACCAAATAGATAAAAGAGGACATAAAAGACACAAAGAGACTATTGGGAACATACAAAAGTAAGGGGAGCATAAGAGTATATTTAAGTTAACAAAAATAAGTTCATGAAAGTGATCTAAAGAGCAAATGCATAATCACAGACATCTTATGCATATATATATATTACTGTTACACCCACATATCGTACACATGGATCATGAAAGCATATATAACATTCACCTCTATCATACACGCATGTGGATAGTATGAAAAAACGTCACGAGTACATATTACACACATATATAATGCCAATATAATACACACAAACGGATATAATACATATTTTACGTACACATATCACACACACACATATTTCTTACACAGCACATAGCACAAATACAATAATTAGCACACACAAAATACATAGCACATACACAAAACTAACACACACTCAATAGGTAGCAAACACACAATAGTAAGCACACACAAAATAGGTAGTACACACTCAATACGTCGTACATAGGTAATCCACAACACACCATACACAACACGCACAAACTTATATCACTAATAAATAGTACACACACATATATCAAATTGTTATATATTGTATTAATATTGATGGAAGTATTTACTTTGGTAAAACGGTGGTAATTAGGCCTGGTATATTCCTCTCACTAGCTGTTTTTAGCAAATATGTGTGTAAAAATTCTATAAAATGTTTACACACAAAATAGCTTACTTTGTATAATTGGGTCATTCATAACTTCTTTTATGTAATCCTTAATAAAAAAGCTTTCAAATGAAAATGAAAGATTTACTTTTTCAAAAGAAATTTGACATGTTTATGTGTGCATGTGTATTTGTGGGTGTATAAGGTGTGTATTAGTATTTGTAATATGTGTATATCTAATGTGCATGTATGTGCTTGTCTAATGTGCATGAATTTGTATGGTTGTGTGTGTTCTTATATGTCTGTCCAATATGTTTTGGTGTGCTCAATAATTTTTGGGTGAAAGGGTTTGCCTTTGTATTACATATGCGCTTAAGTTTATATGTGTGTAATGATGTGTATGTATGTGCCTGTAATCACATCGTATGTTTATGCCTCAAATATATATTATAGATTTGTGCAAAAACATACTATGACAAAAATGGGGCTAATATTGCTAATGATGAACATATCCAAAAGGGCTGAAGAATTTGTAAACATAAATATGTTTTGATGATAAGTAGTTAATATTGTGTAATATATTTTATTCCCTGTTTCTTAAATAGATACACACATAAACATCTACAAGTATGTAAATATTCGCATTTGTTAAGCTTATCTTCGTTTACGCATAACCCTTTGTAAAGGTATGTGAGTTCGAATGTATATATATATGTGACCTTGTATCTGCTTGTGTGTTACTTAATTAGTGTGTTTATGGATTTTTTTTTGTGTGTGTGTATAATTTTGTGTTTATATATGTGTGCTTGCTTTGTGATACAGTAATGCTGTGTGTAATCCTATAAGCGTGTGTGCTTGTAAGTTTAAATTTACATTTTTGAGTTAACTTACTAATAATAAAATCAGGCCATAACAAGCAAATTTGTTTGAATTGATTAAATTATATAAACAGAATGAAATCGCAATGCCAATAGCAAATATGTGTTGGGAAAATATTAGTGTATATGGTGATATCCATGCTTTACACTTAAATCTGTTAGACAAGAATTCACACATATATACACATTAATAAAATTTACAAAAAGTAATTTTATAAAACAATAGATAAAATTCATAAAAGCGTACACAAACAAATAAAATGATGCACACACAGTTGAAGGTTATGCATACATAATATAAAATTTTGAACACACAACATAATATTATGCTCACATAATCATAAAAATAAATACACACAGCACAAAATTATACTCAAATATCGTAAGCTTGAACGCATATATCTTGAATTAATAAAAACGTAAAAGCTGAACCCGCAAACATATTCATCATCAACCCACACACAGACACATAATAAATTCACACAATACACATTGAAAAAGCACACAGAGTGGTAACTTAACATGTACACATTATGTTACTGTATAAAAATCTTGGATAATGCACATATATATAAATTATATACATACAAGTCATTTGCTTGAGTGTATAATATTAAAATTATACACACACATTTATATCTACAAAAATTGATTTTTCTGTAAAATTATTCTATACTAAAAAGTTTCCCCTACACCAAATTAATGCAACTGCTGAGTTTAAGTGTGTAGGATTTGTAAAATGTGTGTGTAGTGTAATGTAGCTAGCTTATTTATGTGTTTGAGGGTCATGGATATTAAAGATATACATGTGTGTGTGGTACTATTTTGTGGTGTTTGTATTTTGGTGTGTGCTTGTGGAGTTAAGTTATAATAGGGGTGGGTCAGTGGTTGTGGAGCTATTTAGCAATAGGTTTATGTGAGTGTGATGAGTTGTTTTGCAGTAGGTGTGTTAGTGTGGGTGCGAAATTAGTATATAATATCCCTGTGTGTGTGTGAACTGAGTTTGGTGTGATGTGTAACATAGCTAAAAATAAAAAAAAAATGGCTTACCGCTTATTGGATTGAATTTCAGGGTCATGGATAAGGGGGAACATCATGGATGTTTATGTGTAGATATTCATAAATACACATGTATCAGTTTTTGTATGTGTATTGGGGAGTATGTGCCTATGCCGCTGTATACTTTTATGGGTTTACTTATGTAAGTGTATGTATGTGCTTATGAGTGTTTGCAAAAATATATAAGTGTGTATGTGTTTAGGCATATAAATATATATATATATATTTTGTGGAAGTAATTATACAAGTATGTTTAAGTATGTAAGGTTAAATATGTCCATGTATATGTATATGTATATATACTTAAATGAGTAGTTATATCTTTATAGTGTGAGTGGATATAGATATGTAGTGTTTAACTGTATTAGATGTTTTATGTAGGGTTGAAAATGTTGAATAAATCTCAATAAGTGTGTAAGCAAATTTTTAATGTTTGTAAAACTTCAAAAAAACACTTTACCCACACTGCTTATTTATTATAACCTACTTGGTAGCATAAATTCATAAGTGCGATATGAGTAGATTATGTTTATAATCTATGCACACTATATTTAATAATACGCTTGTCATTTTTCAGGAGTTTAATTGTGTGTGTAAACACTTAAGGTCAATCAATTATCATATATATATATAATTTGAAGGTAATGCTAGAATATGTGTGTAAGCACTAGTGTGTTGAACACAAAATTTTTGAATATTGTTAATGCTTGCACAATGTTATGTATATATAAATCTCCATACATAATAATTATCTGTGTGTTGGTGCATGTGTAATTATATTTGGTAGTGTATAATTGTGTCGGCTCAAAGAAAAACCCATAACACATAAAATTCATTTTTAGCATTAAAGTTTTATAAGGTATGAATCTAAACAAGATTTGAAAGATGTGTGTTATGTTTAGGCCAAAATTTATTTTAACTTTGTTTCATATTTAATTCTACACATATACCACATTAAATTTATGAACCTAATCACATTAATAAATATGTATTCATTAAATATATTAAATATCCTTTTAAATATAACTAGATATTTGAAATGTGTTATTAATTTTCCTTTTCTCAAATTGTAATTATTTTGTATAATAACTATGACTTGTTTTAAAAATGTGTTTCATTCGGTGAAAAAATGAAATGATTTGTCTGAAAATATTTCAAAATCATTTGAAATATAATTAATGTGTAAATTGAAATGCTATCATCAATTTATATCAGATAAATATTATATTATCAATTGAAATATTAATATGATATATATATCTTCTTTAAGTATATATATATATATATATGTGTCTGTGATAATACAAATAGTGATTTATATATCAAATTGATAGAGATGTATGATGATCATACTTTTGAGATCAATCTAAAGTGTATCTATCGAAAAGATCACGTTGTTGTATTTCAATGTGTGTGTATATATTTAATTAAAAGGTTGTGTAAGGAGTTGAAAATAAATGTAATGTGGAAAGAATTCAAACAGTAAGTGTATGCGTGCAAGATAAATATATATTAAAGGTCCTATATTACATGCTCTTTATTCTATCTGTATATTAAAATTCTTCATCATCAGAAGCTGTACTTTCTGCACCCCTTTGAGTTCTAGCCTCAATAAATGGGTTGGGTGATTTTAATACAGAGGGATAATTTTGAATGGTTTCCTCAATGAATGTGTTTACAGATTTGAGCTCATTTAAAATATCTGAATCTTCCCGCTCTTCAGTTGTTTCTATCTCATTATCCTCTTCTTCCGCGATAGTTTGAATTTCGTTCGAAAATGTATCCTTTAGGTAAACAATAAATTCTTCATATCCATTAGATAATCTTTTAATACTATCGTTTAACATCATCACACTTTCATTGTGTAAGTTTGAATGGTATTTCACATCTGACTCTTCAGATTCTTCTTCCTGTTTATACAAAATAAATATAATAAAAAAAACTTCCGAGTGTATATACACAAAATTTATGATTTTCAAAGTGAGAAGATATGTATACATCTTATTCGATTTTATTTATTAACACAATTTACGATGATTCAAATACGGAAAACTGTATAAAAAGATCGAGTGTATATATACAAAATTCAACATTTATAATTTCCGGGAAAAGTGTCTATACACAAAATTCAAACTTCTGGAAACACAAAGTAAGGGTGGTTTAACTACATACATACACTTACTTTCATCTTATCTAATCTCTCTTTTGTAGAAGATACTTCTTTCTTGTAATATGCCACATCTTTCGTCAAACGTTTAAATTGGTTGTGTTTTGAATGTAATGCCTTAATGGGGCTCATACTAGTCGTTGTACGTGTTGAGCGCCTCATAGTATGTATGTGTTTCAAAAGGGTGGGGCTTACTCTTTGTGTTTGTAGAAGTATAAGAAGTATGTTTATGTTGGAGTTTTAGAGCTGTGTATGGGAATGTGAAATGTGTGTGTAGAAGGGTAAGGTGTGTGTATGTGTTTCTGTGAGGTGTGTGTATGTGTTTCTGTGAGGTGTGTGTATGTGTTTCTGTGAGGTGTGTGTATGTGTTTCTGTGAGGTGTGTCTGTGTAAGTTTAATGTATGATTGATTGCTTGTGTTAGATCAAATTAATATACAAACCAAATATAGGTGTTTAAATTAGATATAATAAGAGTATGTAAATATGTTAAATATTTATATATGTATAGTAATTGTAATGTACATTTAAATATGAGTTTGGTATCAATATATCAATGTTTATGAAATTGAGGATAGAATTAAATATGGTGTTTAATTTAATTTGATGTTCGAAAGTAATTTCCTATTTATCAAACGTGTGTGTGTTGGCAGAAAAATGTAAGTTTATATATAATTAAAGTGCGCTATGAGTTGTAATACCATTAATAAAATTTTGAATGAATGTTACACTTGCAATAAATCTTTTTCAAAGACAACACAAATTCTGGTGTGTTTTTATTTTTCAAAAAATATGCTTGTCTTACAGGTCATAATTTATTGTGTTAAAGTGTGAGTTTGTATACGTGTGTATATGTGGAGTGGGTGTGAGCATTTGGGTGGTGTGTTTTAGCGTGTGTGTGTGTATTTGTAATGTCTGTATATCTGTTGTGTGTGATTGTGTGTGTAGTAAAAGAAATTTTTGGCATAGTGAACGGCGTAACACTGATAATTTTGAAATCCATTTTCATAAAACGAAATTAAAAGCATAAAAAAATTTTAATACTAGTTTTCATATAATATATTCTTCAGAATGTTTAATATTTAAATTGTATTTTATCATATATAGATTGAGTCAATTTTAAAAATAACATGCAATTAATTTACCATTTACAAAGCGTTATAAAAGAAAAATTTAATAAACATTGATATAAGAAATTTTATTAAATTATAGATTAGAATTCTCTAAATGCTTATGTATTAGAAACAGTAGTTACTTAATTCTCTTATGAATAACTACTTATGTATATATATATATATAACCAAGCTTTCGATTACGTTTTGAGAAAAGCAAGTTAATTACAATACAAATTAAATTAAACCTATTTTAATTAGTTATATATAATATATCAAAATCTTGCTACAAACTAGTAATTAGGAGCACATCCTGGTACAAATTCAACTAAAAGAAGCTTATAAGTGAAAACATCTAATTTTACCATGAAAAGTTTAGATACAATAATGCAGGCATGTGTATCTATCTATGCGAGTGCGTGCGAATAATGCATATGTAACTTAAGCTAGGCCTATGAGTGCGTTTTTAGATTTATATGTAATATTATGTGTTTAGTATGAGTGTATTAATCAAATTTTAGCCATGTGTGAAATGAGCAAGTGCAGTAGTTGTAGACTGATTAAGTCAATGATGGGTGCAGAGTTAGTAAGTTATTGTGTTTGAGTAACACATAAAATGACTACAGGTAGATCACGATAGGGATTGTTTTTAAGTGTGTGTCCACAATGTGTGTACTACTTGTCATTGTTTTGCGCACAGGATTTTGTGTGTAATTATTAACAAATTCTATCTCCAAATTATTCATAACAAAAGCTCAATGTGCGCACAATTTAGTGTGTGGTATATTGACCAGATGCTAAGCGCACAACTATTGTAATGTGTGTGTGTTTAATTTATCCACATAAAAATAATAAATAAACAAAAAAACAAGAACATAATTAAGACTTTTTTGATTTTCCTAGAAATTTTCAACATTTTAATTTAAATTATAAATTTGGAAATACGTTACTTTCCGCCCCAAATTTCCTCTAAATTTCGAACAATATTTACGAGGATAAACGTTAAAATAAAAGTAATCTCAACTTTCTCATATTTCTAAAATAATTATTAGCTCCCTCAAATTTATCTAGTTTTATTTTCTCACTTAATTGTTTCATGACTCTTTTGATAAACCATTTTATTACCTATTTTCTGAGTCGTAAGTAATTATACTCGCTACACTTTTCTAAACGTCGCCAACGAGAATTGCATATATACTTAAGTCTACACACGAGGTTAAAATCCTTCGAAGTTAGTGTGTTTCTCTGTGTGTGGTGATCTGTGCGGTGTTTGTGTGTGTAATTTGATGTGTGCTTTTGTAATCTGTAGTATGCGGGGGTGTTTAATTTACAGTGTGTGCTTGTATATTGTAATATGTGTGTGTTGTTAGTATTTCTATATATAGGTGATTTGCAACGCATGTTATTTGCACTGTGGGTGTATGTTTGAAATCTGTAGTTTGTACAATATTTGGCGTGTGTCGAAATTTCCCATGTTTAGTCAAAATAATTTACAGTACGAAGCTAAATCATCTTCGTGCATAATCCTTACACATATACTGTGTATAAACATATCTAAATGAATATGTTTCATTAATAAACAAGTTACATTTACCGTACATATAACGTGAAAACATCATATTCAATCTCACGCATTACAATAAAATTTTTAGCATATATTGGTACATTTATCAAGTAATTCTAATATTTAGTTTTTATAATTTATATACTTTATCTCATTTATTTCAAATTAGACAAATCTATTCATATATACATATATATATATATATATTTCTTAATGTGTGTATGTGTGTCTTAGAAATTCATTAGAAAATAGGTGTATAAAATGTTTAGATATTTTCAAATCGGTATGTGTGTGTCTGAAATTGGTATGTATGGAAATTGGTGGATTAGTATCTGTTTATAGGTGGAATTTTGTATGTGATTGTGTGCAAGTTGGAGTGTGTGTGTATAGATTATTGTATATGTGCAAATTGTTATGTCTGGTTTCAAAGTCTAAATTAAATGTTTGTTAATTGAAAAGCTGAGAAGTCGAATTGTGAGTAAATTGTAATATAATTAAAATATAAAATTTGTATAAATCAAAAACTACGAGACTGAAATATATAATACTCAAAATTATTTACACATAACACTGAAGTGTAAATGAGTAGTATACTTATATTAAGTTTACTTCATGTGTGATTATAACATGTTTTTGTGTGTATCTTTTGTATATTTATGTGTGTAGACGCTCATCTATAAGCGTGTGTCCTGGTATGTTTGTGTGGGTGATTTGGTGTATGTTTGTGTGGGTGTTTTTGGTGTATGTTTGTATACATTTGGGAATATGTGTTGGTGCTATATGAGTGTATAAGTGATTTTTTTATTGTGTGTGTGTTTAGCCGTGACTGTATGTGTGTTCTGTGCCTGCCTGTGTGTGTTTACTTTCTGTTTGTGCTTGTATTTTGTAAAGCTAGAGTCCTAAATGTGTAGGTAAAATTTGCACATAATATCTCCGTGATAACAATAATATATTAAATTTTCCATTTTTTTAATTTTTGTATAGATTTCTCAACTTTACATTAGATGCAAAAATTTTATGATTCTAGGAGCACACATATACTCACACATACCTACACAGACTCACACACACACACATAAACATAGTGCTAAACACCAATAAAATACGCATAAACACACAAATTATATAAAAATATAAAAGTTTTCAAATGAAACTCTAACTCAATTATTTACAACCTTAACAAGTTGCACACAAATAATTTAACCCTACACATTACCCTCCTCAAATATAAGTAATCATATACACGTACTAATAAGTATAAAACTATTACTATTCTTTACATAACACTTGTGTTAAATACTTGGGAAAACTATTTAAAAAATGTACAACTCTGTATCTATCCACCTCTCACCATGGAAGGATTCATTGATTCGCTATCAGTAAGTTCTTATATATATAAATTTAAACATACCAACATGTATATAGATAAACATGTATATACAATACACACTTGTATATATACACACGGAAAGAAATACGCATACCCCAAGAGATTCGGGAATACTTTTATTTAAACAAAAACGATACACACACAATACACACAATACACACACACGCACTCATACACACAAACACACAAACACAAACACACAAACAAGCCAACATGCAAGTACAACACGCTTAAATCAATGCACACATACGCAAGCACACACAGATATCTGCAGACACAAACAATATACACATAAACTACACGCACATACACATAAGCTACACACACACTCAAACTATATACACAAACACCAAGTTCACACACACACCAATAACATGACACCCCGGATCCGTCCTCCAAATGAGATGGAAATACCTATCACCAATAATGGTGACACACACACATCTCATTCATATAAACTCATACTATATATACACCCCCCACGCCTTCTCACACCTCTAAATTAGAAAGACACACCACCAATAATAGTGACATACACACTCCTACTTATTCACACCCCCACCCACCTTATTCACACATATACACACCCACCCTATTCACACCCACCCCCACACCTTATTCACCCACACCCACACACCCATACCTTATTCACCCACACCCACACACCCTCACCTTATTCACACACACCCACACCGTATTCAACCACACCCACACACCCACACCTTATTCACAAACACACCCACACCTTATTCACACACCCCCACACCGTATTCACCCACACACCCACACCTTATTCACAAACACACCCACACCTTATTCACAAACACACCCCACACCTTATTCACAAACACACCCACACCTTATTCACAAACACACCCACACCTTATTCACCCCCCTATTGACACACACACACAAACATATTCATACCCACATTTCCCTGATTTAAATTAGATGGATACACTTAACACCCATAATGGTAAGTACGATTTCAATTATTTCAATTTCAATTTGCCATTTTTTGGCGTTAACTTTGGGCCACACACAAGTTGTAATAAATGGCCATCTGGAAGATTCACGTGTAATTACAAAAATATTAACACCCAATATATCACCCACAGTAAATCGTAACCCAGAGTATAGCCTTACAATAATAAATATGATTATAGTAGCTATAACCAATTATTATATGATACCTCTAGTAGCGGGTGTACTCAATGTTTACACACTTTCACATGAATCAAGAGAAGAAGATTTACACTCACCTATATCTACACGTAGAGATTTAATCTTACTCTTTATAAGGAGATTAATTAGGGTACCCTGTAAGAAACTTACCAATGTGTGTGTATATTGTTTATATCTTGCAATATTTGGATACTGTTTACAATCTGCTATACCTCTACAATTAGACTTCTTACAAACACGTATACAACGTTATGAATTAGGTTATTCAACGATTACACTTACAACACGTTTACATCATTTTTTTGCCGCTATATTTTTCTGTTGTGGTACTATACATTGTACAATTATATCTACACACATTGTATTACACACACTTTCTCGTTATATCAAATTTTTGAGGTATTTTGGATACCCAAATTACACACTTATGTCAACCTCTTCTAAACTTATCAAATGCCTCACAACATTCCTCCTTTGGTTTGCCCTCATTATGCGACTCTCCTATGTTTTCTTTAGGAAGAGTACTAACCTCTCTGATGATATGTATGTGTGTGTGTGGGGTGGGGGGGG